>JABBWB010000459.1:0-27757 GCA_016628085.1 Suillus occidentalis
TTGGATGCTTGAGGACTCGCTTGGAGGACAACTTGTATATAGGTGCATATGAATTGGCAGCCTTTTCTTGCCTCTTTCGTTGACGACGTGAATTGCTGCCTTTCTTTTTACGTGACAGACTCTTCGCCTCACTAATTGGTCGCTGTATATTTACATGTGTCTGAGTGCAGTCGTCGACTAGATGTGTGCTGCGTGTGGTGGAAGACAAGTCAACTTCATCCATTGCTTCATCGACGATCATCTCTAGCTCGGGGTCCTTGGTCTCCAAAGCGAGTTTATCCTGCTGGTCAAATGCCCTGCCTAGGAGAGGAAGTACATCCTGGTTAGTCTGTAGGAAGGTTGTATGCATGATGTTCGAATCTTGTATCGATAGATCGAGTATTGCAACTATTCGCTATGTTTGAGGATTAGCTAATATACATTCTAGAAATGAACCGGAGAACCCCGGTCTCAGATGCGGTGTGTCTATGCAGTCACAACAGCGGTGCGAAGCCCGATGCTGTGGGTGTAGCAGCCTTCATGAAACAGCTGCGGTGCGAGTTACTTTCAAGTTTGTCTATATCTCGGGTAGAACCAGTGTATCTTAAGACACTCCCCTTCACGCAAGTTGTTTTCTTGTGAGGAAACCAAGCATCAGATGGAAGGTAGTTGGTTGAGCAGCAGCGCTGTTGAGCCGTTGTGAGATAGTGTTTACGCATTGTGCGCTTGCGCATTTTGCCAATAGAGATTCCCTGCATTCTACCATGCCAATCCTCACCACAGCCGGTTAAAAAGAATATAGAAATCTGAGAGTGTGTATTTCGCTGACGCAAACACTTCTAGTCGATTTATTGTGGAGACAAAACATGTTAACTATACGTTGATCATCCTTTAGAATCACTGTCTAGAGGAAATGAGTGAAATGTGAGTATGCTGAATTTTGATTTGCAACTCCGGAGGTGACGCACATGAGGTAAGGCCTACCTATTGGAAAGGTTACAGAATTCCCAATCCCAACAGAATCCATAGCACTGTAAATCAAAACATCATTCACCAAGTCTTGTATAGACAATCGATGTGTATCGGTACCAAGTGACTAGGTCTAGTTCTAGGCATACATGCTATAGTGGAGTTTCGGGAGAGCATCTGTCCGAGGGGAAATTGTCATGAACGTTGCTGGCTTTCGATTCAGTTTCCTGTTTCGTAGTTCACTGGTACTTACTTATTTTTGCGTCAGCTGTTCCTTCGCTTATTTTCGTGCTCGTCTATGTGATTTGGTATCCTCTTCTCTCATCCAGGAACTCGTCCATAAACTCAAGGACGCCCAGTATTTTATCAACCGAGACATCTGTTGGGGGTACAACAATGCATGAGTTATGGAGGGTAATAAACGGAAGGCAGCCTTTCGCATAAAGCGGGGACTATTGAAACCACTTGCAATGTTCCTTGGATTGACTTATTGGATCCCCAGCTACCTTCCAAACCATGATGAATGGCATTTCCGAGACCTCACCAGTGAATGAGATCGAGTATTTAGGCCTCATCATTTCGAGGGTCAGGTCGAGATGGATCCCATTGAAGTCAAGGGGATTATGGATTGGCCTGCCGTGAAACGTGAACTGCAGGCGTTTCTCAGATTGGTCAATTTTTATCAACGATTTATTCCAGGGCACGGGGATCTCGCGAATCCTCTCACAGGTTTGACGGGGAAATGTTAAATTGGACTTGGATCTGGGCATAACGGCAGCAGGAAGCGTTTAGACAATTAAGCAACTAGTATCTTCTGCTCCTATTTTGGCATCTCCACCGGCGATGATCCTTATCGTGTCGAGGCTGATAGTTCAGGCAAAGCTATTGGGGCAGTGCTTTTGCAGTGTCGAGAGGGCACCTGGAAACCTATTGCTCTCTCCTGTCGAAAGCGTTGACACAGGCGGAACGGAACTAAGAGATTTATGACCATGAGTTCCTTGCAATCATGACTGCACTCACGGAGTGGTGTCATCACTTCATGGGAGCAGTAATTGACATTGAGGTGTGGGCAGATCATCAGAACGTCGCATATTTCCGGAAACCTCGAAGCTGAATTGTGGCTAAGCCCAGTCTGTGGCAGAACTATAGAATTATCATTTCAAGACTATTCTAGTAGATGTTTATGAGGAACGAGCAGTAGAAAAGATTTGGACTCACGTCTACGAAGAGAAAGGTTGAGATATCTCGTGCATTGGAAAGGAATTCCTCGCGAGGAACAAGAGCACAAATTCCACGTCTCTTGTTCGATTGGGAAGACGGGACATTTGAACGGGACCTCCGCTGGTCGCGAGACTTCTTTTTGAAAAATTTCCCATGTTGGAGAGTGGTTTAGAATAGTTGCAGTGTGTAACACGAAGTAATTTCAAAGTACTTAATTTGCAACTTTCTACTGTTTTGCAACCCCGAGCTTCAATAAGAACAAATACCGTCCAATCATCACATGGTTAACGCGACGCGTCCGTCACGTGCAGTAAGTGTGGTTCATAATCTGTGCTGGAAGAACAACGGAAAACCGAAGCTGGGCCACAACACTTACCATTCAAGCAAAGTGACATCCGACAATGCTGAGCGCTGAGCACTGAACCCTATTAAACCGTAGTTCGAGCTCCATGAATTATCAAATGTCGGGTCGGAGATTGGTCGGAGTGTCAACAATGATTTCACCCAGATCTGAGTAACCAAAAATAAATTAGGTCAATATCACTTACTCTACAAATCATTGTATGGTGTGCGTCACTTAGGCACCACCACTTGTGTGCAGAGGCCAAATTGGCTCGAAGTTTGAAACCTAACCTATTATGGTAACTCCTGCAAGCTGCTGCCAAAGTCGACGTGGAGGATGGAGAATCCGCTTCGATATTGTTGTTGTAGGCTTCGACCTAAGTACAAATAATAATAATAATAATAATAATAATATAGTTTTGTGTATGGCGCAGAGTGACTGGCCCTTTCAAATCCATATTCCACTGGTACAATGAATGACCAAATGACCAAAAAAAAACAATATGGCATCTGTTTCATTGCAAACTATCCACTTATGGGAGCATCGGACTCACCGTGACAGGTGGTTGGATGCTTATTGGTTGGGGCTTGGGACCAAAGATGCACAGCTGAAGGTCCAGCAATTCAGTTCAACCAAGTACAAGTCCCACCGACAGGTTCTGGAGACTGTAGCACAACTTTTTCACTGACTGTCAGCAGGGTAGATGGGCTGCCATAGTAACGAGTGGCCAATCTGACTGCTGACAAAAATTTTGTCTCTGTCAAATTTGATCAGATTGAGAATTGCTCTTACAGTTTTGTTCATCTCATCAAAAGGAACATTTTTGTAAGACCAATTAAAATTCTGACATTTTTTCAAGATGGTAGGATAATAGCACACAATTGGTGGTGTCTAAGTGACTCGCACCATAACTCAACTCCCACCATGTCATCCCCTCACTCTCGATCCTCACCTATGCTTGTTGACAGGCCTGCCTCGAGATGAGAACCAGGTGAACTGCCCAACCCACCTCACGGCGAGGTGGAAGACGTCATGGAGGGTGCAAAGGACATGGGTACCATCCTCATCAAGAGTCCAACTCTGATGCCCTCCATGCCTTCATGTGTTTCTTCCGTGCTAAAGCCCAGGCTAGTAAGCCTCATAAGTCTGCGTATCCGCATTGACATACTCACATATGCTATCCTCTATCTCCAGAGGAACTTGCAATCCACAAGGAAGCACATGCCTTTGAGTGCCAGGTCAGGGCTGAGCGTGAATGCGAGATCTTGTCTCTTAGGTGTCCTCACCACCCTCGTCACCTCACCCTGGACAACCAGGGAACTGAGCCTCATTGGGCCTCCCCGCCCTTGCATGCCGCACCTCCTCTGCATACTAAACCTACACTCAGTCCTGTGGCCCAGGTCATTGTGTCAGCCATAGCAACTGCTCCCACATCCCCTGCACCCCCTGCACCTCCCACTCCTAGTCCTGCCCCTGATACAGGTGCTGAGATCAACAACCTCATTGCCAAATCCGAGCAAATGGACATTGAGGCTGATGCATGCCATCTTGGCTTCTTCACCACTGACCTTTTTGGTAGAGTGCTCATCATTAGGTCCCTGACTAACACCTTACTCATTATCGCTCTCCTCATAGGAGCTATGCATTCTATCAACATTCAGTCTGAGTGTGCTTCCTCCTAACTGTGCACTCGGCTACCTTAAAAACTGGGTCCTCTCTTCAATGACCTGGAGGGCATATGTAGCGCTTGGCAAACAAAAGCCTTGAACACCACAGAAGGTCAGACAGTCATTGAAAATATCTATAATGGTACAATTAAAATGCTTCAGTCAAATGATGCAGAACCAACCAGAGTGGCATACCATTATGATGCACTGTCTGCAGAGGCCCTACATTTGTTTAAATCAATCGAAAGTGATTCAAGTCCTGCTGATTACCAGCTTTGCATGACTGGGTATTAGCATGTGCTAGGCTTATTAGGGAGGCAGCTGCAATGCTCAAGGACATCAGCTGAAATCTTTGTGTGTAAGTCTTTCACTTGCCTGAAGCCCTGTTATCTAACTACTATACTATCAGCCAGGGAAAATGTCGAGCAGTCAAATGTGATGATTCTGGAGCTTATGACTCTGGGCCATCAGCAATGTCCAGGGTGTCCAAAAACAACATTGACTATTTGATTTTGTCTGCTAAGCCCTGTCTAACCAGCACCACATCAAGCTGCCGGATCTCGCACGAAACTCCTACAAGCAGTGTTGTTACTAACCTGGGTTATAACTGAAGTGGTTATAACTGGTGCGTTCTGATCTGAATTAACCACAAGATAACTGAGGTCAATGAGGTTAAAAACAGTTAATCGATTCAAAGTGCTAGCTACTCTGCGTCGTCAATGACAATCGAGCTCGACGGACCACTTCCCATGCATGTTGACTCCCCAGGGACATTCCTACTAGTACTTTCTTCATCCTTGGGCAGCCGTGACATTAGCTCATAGAATAAAGCCTCACTCTCCATGTGTTTCACACCCTGGAACCAAAACTCATCCCATCTGACTTCGACTGACCAATTGAATATATCGTGGATGTGAAACATTCTCTTCTGACCAAAAAAGCATTGAATTTGTCGCCGCCTGTTACTTTCTGAAATGCCTGAGGTGTCATCCTCAACCTCGACTGCTTGTCGTAATCCTGTTGTGTATTCCTCGTTGTCATCTTCAGCATCTTGCCGCAACTGCTGCAAAGGACGATGATGGAGGGCCATTGCTCTCAGATACATTCTCCGAGTCCATGTCGTTGTCTGATTCTGACTTGTCAGTGAGCAATGTGTCAGTGTCAGCATTCATGACAAGTTCCTGATCCTCCATGCAGCTACCTGTGAGATCGCGGTCAGCAAATGTTTCATGGTTGCCAAATTGGCGTTCGAGGCAGCATTGGGCTGTGCCACCAATGGCGTGCTGATGACGAAGCTCTATCTTGAGGAATGACATGTTGCGGTTTTTCTGCACACCCAATCAAGTCCATCATTTGATTTCGTGTCGCCCATCGAAGAACATCAGGAAAACATTGAGTTCCTTTTTGGTCCTTAGCTTACTTAAGTTACTTAAAAATAGTCTTAAGGCAGCTAAGGAGAATAACAAGTGATTTCGTACTTAATTCTAAGGCACATGGTGGCTGCAAGTCAGCCAAGGAGAATTAAGGAGAATTCAGGAGACCATGCAAACTTTTTCGAAGAAAATCAATCTTATAACCCAAAATTTCTCCCTCAACCTTGGTAATTTCTGCATGAAAAATTTTTCCCCACAATCCCTGCCTCGTCCAAATCATCCCTCCACAAATATATTCATCAAAGTCCTTTTTAACTTCCACATCACCAATCCAATTAATTCACCAGCCTCCAGACCAAGTTCCCACACGTTGATTTGTAGAGGTTATATTTTCGCCAGTCACCTGACATGCAAGAGGTTCTTGCTGAGTCATTCCTGCCCTATTTCAAATGAAACTGAATCCAAAATTAAATCTTTCAAAATATTACTTTTCTTGTTCAGGTCAATATTCAAAGCAAATTTCGTATTTTCTGAGCTGAGTGCTTGGGAGTTTAAATCCAAATAAATTGTTGGGTGGGGGCTCATAGCAGAGTATTACTCAGCCATGCACCAGACCAATTTGGTGCAGGTCACCATCATCACAATCAGACAGGTGCAGACCACCCAACTGACAAGGCAGATCACTTAGACAAACATAGTATCATCGACCACTTTCATATTCCAGGAGGCCAAATCCTGCTTTCCACACAACGTTCCCATCCAAGGAGCAAGCATCCCCAACCTCAACCACCTGCACTGCCTGAGCCATCAGCAGTCGCTACTGCAAACAAACAACTTCCGCTCATCCCCATATACAACCAATCACTCCCTTGCCAAGCTCGACAACTTACCAAGAATACAACTACTGCAAGACATCTCCTAATCCCAGCTTTCCCCCCACCTGCAATCCAAATATTTCCAGCTTCACAAACTATCCATCTCTCCAGCACACAATGCCCCAGCTACTATCACTAGTGTCGCTCCAGCAATCACTTCATCAAGCTCCTCCCCTGGTACCAGTGCTATCCGTAAGCTACAAACTCATGTCTAGTATACTATCGTGCTAATCCCCATGAACATATCTCAATTCAGCCAACAACAGAGCAGTCTTCGTCAATTCAAAGCAATCCTATCCCCATCGTTCTTGATCATGCCACATCAGAAGACAACCTGAATCCTTTTATTTCAATTACCTACCAAGCATGTTTAATTTATCCAGAGTCTCCCATTCAGTTCTATGATGACGAGGATGTTCACCTCTACTCGCAGGGTGACTACGCAGATCATCTTCCAGACCCTCCTGGTGCTTATGAGAACCAGCCTGCCACACCTCCACTAAGATAGACCCCAGTCATACTTCGCTTGATCACCTGGTGTGATATTTGCGGTGACCCGACTGTGACCTATGTTACATTTTACTATCCACAATCACACTACACATCAGCTTCGTCCAGATCGTGTAAAATACTATCTGGCAGCACTCGCTGACCTCTGTACTTTGACTTTCTCCAACTTCTGACGTTTGCAACATTGAACTATTTTCATTTCGGCATAGTGGAGAGATAGTGTAGTTCCATCGTCGGCTGCTGACACAGATCATCCAGCAGCTGACAAAGCACAATGCATTACGTTCCAAGTACAAAAAAGCTATCTCTACTCCCAGTTTAAGCTATATTCTAATTCTGAAACCTGGATCCTCTGGGGACGTACTCTAGCCAACTTTCTCTGGTTTTGATTTTGCAAACAAAGGCAATTTGAAGGTCAACATGCAATTCTGGCACTTTTATCACAAAAATGTCACCATTTGATCACATGATCAAGCAAAGTATGACTGCAGTCTATCTTACCTGATTCCCTCCAACAAGATCACCCGCCTATACCTCTACCAGAGCCAGACCCTCGTGACAAGGACCAGCCCGCACCTGAACCAAACTTTCCTGCTGCTCATGACCTCTGGTGCACAATAGAAGTTATTGACCCTGATGAAATTCAATGTCTAGCCAATGTCGGCCATCATGAAGATATACTATGATCCATCTCATTCATTCAAGCCCTTCCACACTCAACTTTAGATCTCAACTTTTCCCCATTACATCCTGATCCCTTGGAACATCTCCAAAACCCTCCACAGCTTCAATTCAAATTTGAGGTTCCTCATCTTCATATAGCTGTCGACACCTACCTTGCGCTGGAACACTCTGCAGTGGAGGCTTACTGTAATGTCCAAAAAGCTGTCCTGTTGATGTTATCCAGATACCGCATTCCCGTCCCACCATGAAGTCAAGTCCATTGTTGTGTAGATGAGTGGGATCGGGTCTAACGTGGACAACATGTGTGTAGAGGGCTGCACAGCTTTCATGGCAGAATACCCACTCCTTGACCATCGTCCTACCTGCAATTCACACTGCTATGATCAGATCAACTTTGATGCCTCTAACAGCAAAGTCAAGTCGCCTATCAAAGCATTTCACACTATCCCCCTTGGTCCACAACTCCAGACGCTCTACCAAGACCCCCGTCGAGCAACTCACATGCAGTATCGTGATGAACATACCAGAAATATCCTCAAAAAACTTGAACTTGGGGATGGTAAGCTTTCTGCCTATGGCAACATTATCACTGGGACGGAATATTTGAAAGCTGTTCACAATGGGAAAATTCAGGAGAGTGATATTGTTCTTATGTTATCCATTGATGGGGCCCAACTCTACCAGAGCAAGGAGTCGGATTGTTGGTTATATATATGGATCATCATCAATCTCCCCCCACCTATGCTACAAGAAGAACTATATTCTCCCAGGCCAAATCATACCTGGTCCTAAGAAGCTGAAATTCATTGAATCATTTCTTTTTCCTGGTCTACACCATCTCGTTGGCCTGCAGAAGGAAGGGCTTCATATATCCAATGCGTCAATGGACAAAGTCTTTACTTTAAATCTTTTTTTCACATTTGGAACCACCGGTGGCCCTGGCTTACTTTGTTTGAGCTCGATGGTTGCGCATACTGGGAAGAATGGATGTAGAATGTATTGCGGTCTCAAAGGACGCCACAAGCACAGTCAGCCACAATATTATCCCGTACTGCTGAAGCCTCTTGACTATACTGTGCCTGGATGCGACCACAATGATATCGACATCAACAAACTGTCATTATCACCATGCTCCAACTATGTCGACAACCTTTACTGTGTCGTATCGGCTACAACCACAGCCCAGTACATTCAACAGCATCTCAAAACAGGTATCGTCAGGCCAAGTCTTGCCTAACCACATATTCGGTATTCCGGAATGCTTCACCCCCAATATCATGCACTTCAAGGGCCCCAATATGGGTTCACTATTCACTGGGTGGAATATCAGACATGCAAGTGGGAGCTGAGATGATGGGTGCAATGGAAATGAATGCATCTGCAGAGGAGGGTGGAATACCTGGGATACATGCATGGTGAATCTCACATTGACTAGCAAGACACGCTTTATCAGCAGCAATCTTCTCCTGAAAGATGTGACCTTTGGGTGGGCAGGGGAATCTGTCTTTCAATTTCACTCTGCCGCTCCCACCAGCAATGCTTCATGGGATATCAACTATACCACTTTTCACTTTCCCATGTGTTCCTTCCTCTTCTTCCCTCTTCCTCCTCCTCAACCCCCTCAATAAGTTTCGCATTTTTGACTACTTAGTAAGTCTTTCTTTCTCTCTTCTCCTTCTAGCTCTCTTTGCTCCTCCTCAGGAATTTTCGCATTTTTGACCATGGTAAGTCTTTCTTCTGCTTTCTCACCTCTTCTCCTTCTCTTGTAGTTAGTAGTTGGTAGTGATTACTTGAAATGTAATTTTAAAATTTCGCTTTTTTGGGTGTTGAGAGCTGCAATGGTCACAAAGCTATTACACACTCTATAATAGCCACTATTCTGTAGATCCTATGGTGGCTTTGGGTACTGTTGTGACTAGGACAGGTGGATGCACTAGTGATGATAGATGAACAGGATGGAGCAGGTGTGGAAGGGCAAGATAGTGAAAAGATGAAAAATGCGATTTTATGGGTGTATAAACATGTGAGTAAATATAGGGAAGTGTTCCCTTTTTCCCACAGAGGGTGAAAGATGATGTTCCCTTGTTCCCTGTTCCCTGTGTGCACATGTTCCTTGTTTAACCAAATATAGAGATGTGTTCCCTTTAGTTCCCACAGAAATGACACATAATGTTCCTCTGTTCCCTTTAGTTCCCACAGAAATGACACACAATGTTCCTTTGTTCCCTATTTCATAAGTTTTCACACACCATCTCTAACCATATATAGACATGATGTTCCCTCCTTTCCCACCTTGGCGTTCCTCTGTTCCCTATTCTAACCAAATTAAGCTGTTCCTTTATGTTCCTCCCAGGAACATCTATGGGAACCATAGATGACTCACTCCAATAGATAGTACAGCCGCATTTCTGAGGCTCCTTGTCATTGCGCACTCAGGTATAACCCTAAGCCATCCTGCAAGACAATGTAGCAGACCAGGAAAAGTGAGTTGTGTGCGAATTTTGTTTTTATGCTAATAGACACAACTCATGTCACATGAGGCAAGTGTCTGCTTCACCAAATCATCCCATTCTTTCTGCAGTCATCTGCGCCTCATTGTTCTGATCATGTTTGCATCTTACCGCTTGTCATCATCTTGCTTCATTACTGAAATCAAATCAATCTTTGTAGTTCTACTGGCTCTGAGGGCAGGTGACTACCAACTTCACTGAATCGCTTAGGTGTTTCGCTGGCCATCTTCGTTCGATTTTTCTGATCAGTGTTGTTGCTGATGCGACTCAACAGGACATCTTAATCTGATCCTGTGTGTGGGACTCAACTTTTATGGGGGTATACTACGTCATGGGAAGTTGTGTACTATGTCATATAATAGTAAGCATGATGGATCTACTATTACCTTGCCTTCTTCTGATGCGACCCAACAGGATATTTTGATCTGATCCTGTGTGTGGGACTCGACTTTGAACTGTGCCTTTCTAGGGCAGGAGTACGACCCATGGAGGACACTCAACTCCATCCATACTTACTACATCATAGGTAATAGTATGAATGGGAGGTATGACTCGACCCAAGGACAGCTACTGAGTCAAGGAAGCCTCTCTGAAAGATGGTTATGGTGGTCTTCATGCCCAGGTATTGTGGTCTGGAGATGGTTACATGAAGCCACTTTACTGCCACTTCGAAACTTGCCCTACTTACAGAGCAGTATGGAGGACGGTACACGAAGCCACTTTACTGCCACTTCAAAACTTGCCCTACTTAAGGCACATTATATGGCACCCTTCTGAAGGGGTGGTTTTCTCTCATTCCACCACTAGGGCAGTGATATCTTGTCTGCAGGGGATTATCTGAATGTGAGGCATGACTCAACCCAAGGACAGCTACTGAGTCAAGGAATCCTCTCTGAAATATGTTCATGGAAGTTATCATGCCTAGGTATTGTGGTCTGGGGATGGTATGGATTGAATTTTTGAAGATCCTGCTGGTCACCCATGGATGAGCAACCTTGGGAACTGGTTGGGAGTGATCCCAGAGTGAGGAATCACTCTGAGATGGGCGCACTTTTGCTTATGTAAGCAGCTTCAAGATCGATTTTGGCAGCCTTTATTGTGACATACTGGGATTGATGCAAGCAGAACGACTTCTATGAGGAGTGACATCCAGATGAGAGCTATGTAGACACAAAAGAGTCAAAAATGCGAAAACACACAACTTATCTGGGCCCTACCATTAGCCTGGTGACTCCCATAAGGAGTGACACCCAGAAGGGAAGTTTGTAGGTGCAAAATGCGAAGTTGTGTATACAAAAGTGTAGCCACTGTTATCAAGGATGCAGTCCTCAGGCCTGGTGAAGAGTGGGGAATCTAGACTGTAGGGGAAGCACAGACGTAACGCCTCTCTGTATTGAGAAGTGGTTTCTCCATTTTCGCTAATATATCTGGCCATACTGCTCAGGTATGGCTAGAGGTGAAGCTCAAATCATCTCTCCAAGCTTGACTAACAAAGCCTGGATTTGAAAAGCGCTCATCCTCCCTATCAACTCTCTCTCAAAGAACTCCTTTCTTACTGTGGGCACCCATGACCTCCCCTCAACTTACTTCCCCCAAATGTAGGGGAGAAGTGGGTGAGGCAAGGGTTGGCCGACTTATCTTGCATTCAGGACTTACTGTGATCTCTGGTGAGATCATCTGCACAACTTGGCAGAAACCTGCTGGTGGGGGTGTGCCATATTGGCAGGAAACACAGTCAAATTTGATTGTGCCTTTCCAGGGCAGGAGCACGACCCATGGAGGGCATTTGACTCCATCCACTGGAGTGGAGGCTGTCATGCCTGGGTATTCTGGTGTGGAAAGTTTCCCCCTAATATCAAATTTCTCATGGGGACATGTTAGTACTTACTAGTAGTAAGCATGATGAATCTACTATTACCTTGTCTTCTTCTGATGCGACCCAACAGGATATTTTGATCTGATCCTGTGTGTTGGACTTGACTGTACCTTTCTAGGGCTGGAGTACGACCCATGGAGGACACTCAACTCCATCCATACCTACTACATCATAGGTAGTGGTATGAATGGGAGGTATGACTCGACCTAAGGACAGCTACCGAGTCAAGGAAGCCTCTCTGAAATTCACCCATGGATGAGCAACTTTGGGAATCAGTTGGGAGTGATCCTAGAGTGAGGAATCACTCTGAGATGGGCGCACTTTTGCTTATGTAAGCAGGTCCAAAATCGATTTTTGCAGCCTTCGTTATGATACACTGGGGTTGATGCAGGACTTGATGTCTTATGTCTGGCAGGAACCTGGTTGAGTGAGATGTGTGGAACACAAAAACAGACATGGTTACAGAGTGTCACAGCTTGGTCCCTGCTGTGCATTTCTCCAACTACCCTCCACATTCGCAGTTTTGGTGTTTTATATGGCCAATGTAGGATCTCAACCTGGGAACATTGGAAAAAAGCAGCAAGATGTCTTTGCTGCTGCACCACAGTGGCATTGGGTGATGACCAGGCCCCCTGAGGGCTTGTAAGAGGACCGCATTCCTGCTTATGTAAGCAGTGCCACTACCTCACCCTCCCAAGATCTTTGCAGCCTTCATAACACTCGCTGGGGTTGATGTAGGACTCGATTTTGAGGTTATTGAATGCTCTGAAAAGGATGGTTGAGCCAGATTTGCAAAAAAAGATAAGGTTGAAAAGTTGGCCACCCAGGTCATGCTGGCCCCCCCTCCCCCACAGATCGATTTTTACAGCCTTCATGTGGCTTCCATGGCAAGATATAGGACTCGTTTCTGGTGTTATTTGACATTCTGAAAAGGATGGTCAAGCCAGATTTGCCCAAATCAATCATGTTGCAAAGTTGACCACCTAGGTGATGCTGCCCCCCCTATACATCGATTTTTACAGCCTTCATATGACCTGCATAGGTTGATGCAGGGCTTGTTTGTGAGGTTATTGAGCATTCTAAAGACGATGGTCAAGCCAGATTTGCACGAAGCAATCAAATTCCCAAGTTGATCACCAAGGCCATGCTACCCCCCTCTACACATCGATTTTTACAGCCTTCATATGACTTGCAGGTGATGATGTAGGACTTGTTTCTGAGGTTATTGAACCCTCTGAACATGATGGGTGAGCCCGATTTGCCAGAAGAAGTCATGTTCCTGAGATATGCAGGGTCCCCCTCCCCCCCCCTCCCCACCATATGTGGCTGTGACGCAATTTGACTCAAACCCAGTAGTGTGGGGACCTGTCCTAGGGTTTTTCAACTGTAGGAATTGATTGGGAATGGTCCCAGAGCATCCCGAGGTCATCCTTGGTGTCATATGGTGGGTGGGCCAAAATACCAGTATTTCGACCATATCTCCATAACCGAACCGCCGTTTTTCTTAATTCTTGGCTCATATCATTCCTGGAAGTACCCTCTATGAAATGTACCAGCCCAAAAGAAGATATTTTTTTACAAGTTTGAAACCTATTTCTGTTTTGACCCTATAAATATACAATAAGCTTCTTAATTCATTTCCTATTCATATAATGTTATCACAGCCTCTCCTGCTTTCAGTAAATCCTTATTACCAGCTTCTCGGTATTCCTTAATTTCCAGTTATGTTTCCTTGATCTGTTTTCCTTGTGATTAATTCCCGGTTATGTTATTATCCATTCACTTGTGATTTCTTTCCGGTTTCTGTTTGATTAGCGATAGACTTTGCTTATACTTTGTACATAGCCTCGAGCCTTAGGCTTCTAGTATATAAACGCCTGTACTTACATTGTAGCACCTCAGTTTGAATATCATCTTAAATTGTTCTCTCTCTGTCTTCCAGACTTGAGTACTCGTTAGACTCTTGTCACCATCTGAGACTTACAGATTGTATCCGATAGTCTATATCTTCGGCTCTGTCTTCGGATAGTCTTACTCTGTTGTTTTCAAGTCCAGAGATGTCCGGATTAGTCTTACTCATCTTTCTGTTATCTGGATAACCTTCGGATACCTATACATTATACGTTCTGATCTTTCGGATCCGATATGTTAAGTGTTTCTGAAATACAAGAGCAATACTCAGGAAAGGGGCACAGCATAAGAGCTGAGGCCAAAGCCCTTCGGATCCATTAATCCGAGAGTACAACCTTAACACTATGATAATGAGGTCGTAACAAAAGGTCCTCTTAACTGTGCTTCCCAGTGGACAATGGAACAAACTATTGGGAACCTTGTTGTCAAGATGCGCTAGCTATCAAACCCTTATGAGGACTTGGCACAGCGTGCATTCCATCAAGCCCAGCATAATACTCTCATGGCTATGTACCCAGAATTGGACCAAGATTATGTAAAGTCCATGTTTCCAGCTTGGTCAAAGAGCATTGGAGGAGGGTATGCTCCCCTCAGACAGCAAGAAAGATCCTGGCATCCTACCACTGTTGCAGAGGGGATAGCCATCCACTTTTACCTTGAGAGATTCCATCCCCAATCTCCTGAATTCGCATTCTTTGCTAGCAGTGGTTGCTACCAAGTGATTCATTGGGCTCATCTCCAACTTTCTAATGGACAAATAAGTTGTTCGCTCTTCACTAAATATGAGACAAAACCCAATGCTCGTCAAGCTCATAATGCAAAGGTGAGTCCTTTTGTGAAACCTCAAGTTGGTCAAAAAATTTACCTTCCACACTCAGATACTTGTTGATGGCTACACCTACTTTGCTGAAGTCTACTTTTTTTCAAAATTCATCTAAATCAACATACAAATCAGTGAGTTCCTCTCACACTTGTCTCTCTTTATTCTGATCCAGATCACGAACTATTGAAGGAGTCATATGCAACATTCTACTCATGCTCGTACCACGGTGACGAAGGGTTGGCTGTTATTAGCACATCATCAATTCAGTCTGTTGTGGCTATGGTTCCACATAAGCTTAAGGGGGAGAGTAGGGTCTTTATATTCAAAAAGCCTGGCTTAGACATTGCAGACTTGAGAGGCTTTCTGACAAATGAAGAAGATCCATCACATAGCAAGTATGAATCATAGTACAGTAGACATGCTCATAATGCATTGTTGGTATTGTTATCGATGATGGGCATGGTGAACAAGTTAAGTGAGAGACAGCAAGATCAACTGCAAAATCAATGTGCTCAAAAACATGTGAAGGTACATGTGTAGGTGTGATGCCATTTAACTCTCCTCATTGCAAACCACAATGAACTCAAAACACCAATACATCTGGGATGATTCCAACAAATCTTACTTGCAGGTCAGAAATGAGTTGTTCTAGACACATAGTATATGCAGAGTTCCTCTGGTGAGGACTTGAACTCACTTCACAAGGAGATGAAAACACTCCGCAAAGTTAATGCTGCCCTGGAGAATACAGTGATGAAACTCAAATGGGAAAGTAAGACTTTGAAGACAAAGTACGAGGTAACAAAGCAAGTTATCCTTTTAGTATATTGGCAGGCTCACATAACAAGTACTACCAGTCAGTTGTATGGACAATTGCTGGAATGGATAGATTCTGCCCTCCAAGCTACAAGTGGAAGAGGTTCTTCTGACCCTTTTATCAGTCACCTTCGGCTTGAGCATGATGTAGATAAGGAGCTCCCGATATATGATCTTAACAACTACGAGGGAATGTTCTATTGGACAACATCGGAATGGATGAAACAGTACAACAACAGGTGTGGTGACCTCACTGTCAAGTTACCATTCCATTCTGGAGGTGCCCATTATATAATTAATAAGAATAGCTTCATTGCATCTGAGTTGGTTCAGCAACAAGCATGGGATTATTTGCATGCTCTTTGGCGCACCCTTAACTCTTTCAGCCTGTTACCGTATACTTGGATGTCTGCCAATAGTGGTACTCAAAATATGTTTTGAAAAAGTTGTGAACTCATTTAAATGCTTCAAACTCCCAGCTAAACTTTCAAAACAAGTTGCAAAACATACTCGGCGCGACATCGGCATGGAGTCGGACATTGAAACACTTGTGATTTTCAAAGCGTGTGTTGTATTCAGAGGGAAAGTCGTACTTGGTAGAGTAGAAAAAGCAACCGCAACGTAGGTTTGTAATGGGTAGTAGATGCTCCAACATTGTTCTATTGCAAATGGTACTACTATTGAGAATAGTAAAAAAAAGCAGTCCACATGAGAACAAAATCAGCAGTGGGTGCGTAGAACTGGAACTAGGGGGGGCAGGAGGGGGAGATGGTGATGCACAAAGTCAGTGTTGTGACCTGGGGAGAGCTCTCGAGGGCACCCACATCATCCTGTGTCATCTCGTCACTGTCAAGGTGATTCAATACTCCAAGGGGTGCAGAAAAAGGGGCGTAGGGGCCATCATTGTCAGCGGCTCCAAAGTCCTTATGAACGTCGATGTCGAGGGAATTACGAAGGCGGAAGGTGCGTCTGAGATGGGGGAAGGGATTGTTACGAAGGGGGGGAAATGGGGGAGCAGGTTGGAGTAGACACGAATTAATTGAGAGTTTGCCATGCGATCCCTCAGCATAAGGAGCAGCATGTAGAGATGTGGCAGGACATGCATCATGGGAGGGCTAAACAAAGGGGGATGTGCATTAGGGGGAGGACATACATTGGGGGAGGACATACATTGGGGGGAGGACATGCGCTGGGGGGATAAACGCGAAGCCTGCTCTTGGATGTAGAAGGGGTTGGTATGATGAGTGGAAGGTCACCAAAGTGGGTGAGGTTTGGGTGGCACTGAGTGACGAACCAGGAGCATTACCACAAAGAACGCTCTGGATACTCCAAAAGGGAGATGGGTGAGTGGGTGCTAGAGGACTAAGGATGGTGGCCATTGGTGGCACTAACGCCAGACGCTGCTGGTGGACAACAACAGCTTGGTGAATGTTAGCAACAGCGTGCACGCTGATGGTGGTAGGAAATTTAAACCTTCATTTAAACTCCGCCAGATCAGTTGAAGATCAGATGAGCTGATAAGAAATTACACCAAGTCCCCCACCACCATGCCTCGTCAATCCATCCGTAAAAACCTCTTGAATGCTGTTGATCAGGCTGCACTTGCATTGGCCAGGATGCAGGCTCAGGATATCCTAGATGACTGGTCAGACCTTGAGTCTGAGACTGACTCTGAAGACTTGGACTCGGACTTGGACTTGCTTTCCACTTCGAATGATGATGATACCAGCAATCTGTTGGTTAGCTCTCCATCCCCCCCATCCCCCCTCTCCCCCCTCTCCCCTATGACAGGGATTATTTCGGATTCTTCCAGTGGTGAATCCAATAATGTTGCTGTGCCTTATGACAGGCTCCAAGACACCATCACTGCTCTTCATGATGAGGTCAAGAGGGTACATGTACTCCATAAGCCCGATGAACCTCCTCCACGAGCACCTCAACTACATATGTTGGTTCATGTCACTATCCTCAGTGGACAGGTCACTCAAAAGACAACAAATGCATCATCAAGAAAGAAAATACAAAACCTGAGTCTATCAAAAAACTTTCCACTTCTATTGTTATCCTAATATAAATGCCCTCAGTTACTTACAATTACTCCATCTCCACGCATCATCAAGAAAAAAAGACATGATCCTCAAACTCAGAAACTGCAGCAGAGTACCAATGTGATGACAATTAAGAACTCTCCTGTTCAACATCCTCACTTCATAGACGATCCTATACTCGATTTATGTTCAACCAGTAACTCTGATTTCAACAAGTCTGTCACTAGTATCCACATATTATCTACTGCTGATGAAAAAATCAAGACAAGTTTCATTTTTCTTTGTGTACAACCTCTCATATACTATGTTAAACAGATCATCAATCCGCTTGAGAATCTTTTCAGAGGTGATGATTCTAGCCTGAGTAGTGGCATTCTTCAAACCAATTCATCACAACAACTTATACCTAAGTTTGGCGATACCAATACTTCAGTCAATGTTGATGGCTCTAGTGATACACACATCCCAGTTTCTAGCACCCAAAGATCAAAGCTGCCTTTTTCACAGTTCTTGGATTGTGTGATGTGCGAAATTCCTGCTGACATGTCTAACCCTACTCAAGTCAATTCTTCAATGAATGTTACCGCAATTGGGAAAAGTAAGGAATTAGTTGCAGGAAAGCAAACACGGGCAATGGCTAAGTGAATCATCTGGTATCACATCGCCATTCACTTATAATTTATTTAATTGTAGGGGACTTTGCCATATTGAATGAGGATAACAGCACGAGGGTGACACCAACTCTCAGTTTGAGACATTCTGGAAGAAGCTTGATCTTGCAGAAAGACAGGTGCATGTAGCATCATTTGGACTCTGCATTGGATTGTTGACAAGATTTCACATAACAATAAATATACCAACAAACTCGCTGCTGCAAAAACTACCACTGGTAGACTGCCAAACCACGAGTCCGCTAACACTCCCTTAAACATGGATGTCTGTATACTCAAAGGAGTCCTAGAAGATAACTTGAAGGAAGTAACTGGTGATAAGAGGCTCATTTTTCACTCTGCAGGCTTGCTGCTATCTCTACTTTCGTTCTGGCCTTTTTCTTCTATTTGTTTCCCTTTCTCACTGTATGCTCTCATTTGACTTACTGTATTATGTGCTCGTCTCACTCATCACTGCACTATTCACACCTACTTATTACATCATGCTTTTGTCTATTGTTATTGCACTCAAGTTGTAATATTTATCGTTAAAAACATGCTGTTCTCGATATACATGGTCTTACACAGCTGGACAAAGGCAAAACACACTGTTCTCAATATATATAGTGATACATGCCAGATCATTTTTAGATGTTTGTGTATATGCAAATGGGCTGATACATCAACACACATACAGTTGCAGTATGTACATGTATATGCGTGTAGTGGGTTTTGACTGGGAATAACCATTGGCATACTGTCTGGCATCAAAATGCTGGAATACATTTTGAGAAATATGGAAAATGTGCGGAACTAGGGGTACCTATGGTGCACATTTTGAGAAATGTGGAAAATGTGCAACACTAGGGGTACCTACAGTGCACATTTTGAGAAATGCGGAAAATGTGAAATACTAGGCGTATCTATGGTGCACAGTTTGAGAAATGCGGAAAATGTGAGGAATTTGAGGTATGTGGTTTGCACATTTCTCAACATTTGCACATAGATAACACTAGTTCCACACATTTCTGTGATTTCTCAAAATGTGCACTGTAGGTACCCCTAGTGTTGCACATTTTCCACATTTCTCAAAATGTGCACCATAGGTACCCCTAGTTCCGCACATTTTCCGCATTTCTCAAAATGTGCATCATGGCCACCCTTAGTTCCACACATTTTCCGCATTTCTCAAAATGTGCACTGTAGGTACCCCTAGTGTTTCCGCACATTTTCCGCATTTCTCAAAATGTGCACCATGGCCACCCTTAGTTCCACACATTTTCCGCATTTCTCAAAATGTGCACTGTAGGTACCCCTAGTTCCGCACATTTTCCGCATTTCTCAAAATGTGCACCATGGCCACCCTTAGTTCCACACATTTTCCGCATTTCTCAAAATGTGCACTGTAGGTACCCCTAGTTCCGCACATTTTCCGCATTTCTCAAAATGTGCACCATGGCCACCCTTAGTTCCACACATTTTCCGCATTTCTCAAAATGTGCACTGTAGGTACCCCTAGTGTTGCACATTTTCCACATTTCTCAAAATGTGCACCATAGGTACCCCTAGTTCCGCACATTTTCCACATTTCTCAAAATGTGCACCATGGCCACCCCTAGTTCCACACATTTTCCGCATTTCTCAAAATGTGCAAACCACAAATGAGCGGAACTAGGGGTACCTATGGTGCACATTTTGAGAAATGCGGAAAATGTGTGGAACTAGGGGTGAAAAATGTTTAAAGTGGGCCCACTCTGTTTTGCACATTTTGAGAAATGTTCAAAATGTGTGAAATGACACCCTTGTGCTTGCTATAACCCTTGTCTAACCATATCCCATGTAACGAAAACACCTTAGAATGAAAGGGAGAAACCTCCTATAGACGGAGGGACGTTTCCATATCCAGCAAGGGACGTTTCCATTTTGAGAAGGGGACGGAGGGACGTTTACAGGCCATGAGAAAAAGGGACGGAGGGACGTTTCCGTTTTGAGAAGGGGACAGAAAGCCATGAGAAAAAGGGACGGAGGGACGCTTCCGTTTTGAGAAGGGGACAGAAAAGCCATGAGAAAAAGGGACGGAGGGACGTTTCCGTTTCGAGCGGCGGTGGGAAAAAGGGACGGAGGGATGCTTCTCGTTTGGGGGAGGGTCGGGGATGGGATGACGAGAGGCCGAGGTGCGAAATGGCTGATGGGAAAAGGGACGTCGCCCGAAAAGGCTAGGCGGAGGGACGGGGACGTCTATGGGGGCGTGGACGGAGGGACCATTGCGGGTATAGGCGAAAACCTTGTTCGGACTTGGCTTGACTTTGCTTGATTTTGTGTTTTTTGTGCTATGGTTGACGGGTGTGGCGAAGGGCGAAAATCTTGTTCTGACTTGTCTTTGCTTTGCTTGATTTTTGTTATTTGATGGCCTGGTGTTGCTTGATCTTGGGTATTTTATTGCTATTGTATTGGTTGTCTTGGTATGGTTTGGTGGTGTCGTTATTGTAGTCTGTTGTGATTGTATTGCTTGTGTGTATGGTAGTCCCTTGTGGTTGTATTGCTTGTCTTCACTGTTTTGCCTGTCCGAGACAACGAGACAACGAGACACCGAGACAATACGTTCCCAGTCCTAAATCTAAACCGAGACAGCTAACCTGGCGGGGGGTGGTTTCCTAAACGCTAAAAGCTAAAAGCTAACCCTACCTAACTAACCTGGCGGGGGTGGGTGGGCGGGGTTTTGTGATGACTCAGATTCTTGTTATGCTTATCCTTGACTATTGTATTGCTGTCGTATTGTATGTTATCGTGATTTACGTTATCGTAGTCTGTGGTGTTTCTTATCCTTGTTTTGACTATGGTATTGTATGTTATCGTATGGTATGTTATTGTAGTCTTGACTGTTGTGTTTCTTGTCCTTGTCTTCCCTATCGTATTGTTGCATATCGTAGTCTATGGCGTCACTTTTCTTATCGTAGTCGTGTTTCTTATCCTTGACTTTGATGTTCCTTATCCTTGTCTTTTGCTTGTTTTCTTTTTTTCTCCTTATCGTAGTCTTGATGCTCTGTTTGCTTATCCTTATCCTTATCCTTATCCTTGTCTTGCGTGGCTTTTAGCGAAAACCTCGTTCAGACTTGGCTGCGCTTTGATTGATTTTTGCTTTTTTTGCGTCATTTTACCGTTGATTTCGTCTGGTGTGACGCCTGGGCTTACGACAAAACCTCGTTCAGACTCCCCTTGACTTTCCTTGATTTCTGCGTTTTTTTTGGCTATGGTATTGCTTGATTTCATCTGTGGCGAAGGGCGAAAACCTCGTTCGGACTTGGCTTGACTTTGCTTATTTTTTGCGCTTATTTGCTATGGTATTGCTTGATTTCATGCGTGGCGAAGGGCGAAAACCTCGTTAAGACCTCGCTTGACTTTGCTTGATTTTTCGCATTTTTTGCTACTTGGATGCCTGGAAAACCTTGTTCTGACTTGCCTTGACTTTGCTTGATTTGTGCGTTTTTCTCCAATGCTTGTTATCCTTATCCTTGACTATCGTATTGCTGTCGTAACGTATGTTATCGTAAGTTATGTTATCGTATTGCTTGTTATCCTTATCCTTGACTATCGTATCGTATGTTATCGTAAGTTATGTTATCGTATTGCTTGTTATCCTTATCCTTGACTATCGTATCGTATGTTATCATATGTTATGTTATCGTGGTCTGTCGCATTTCTTATCCTTGTCTTGACTATCGTATTTCTTATCCTTGACTCACGTGTTCCTTATCCTTGTCTGTTGCTTGTTTTCTTATTTTTCCTTATCGTAGTCTTGATCGTCCATTTCCTTATCCTTATCCTTATCCTTGTCTTGCGTGGCGAAGGGCGAAAACCTCGTTAAGACCTGGCTTGACTTTGCTTGATTTTTGTGATTTTTGCTTGATTTCATGCGTGGCGAAGGGCGAAAACCTCGTTCAGACTTGCCTTGACTTTGCTTGATTTTCACTATTGTATTGATTACGTAATATTGCTATGGTAGTGTCTTGTTATCTTATCGTAGTAACACATCACATTTCCCACCCACCTGCGCATCTAGGACTGAATTTAGTTGCGCGTTTTTTGGCATATGATGGTATGATATGCACATGTATATGATTATTTCGCTTATATATGTCGATAAACATTGAAATTTGGCAACTGGACCTGATTCTGAGGCGAACCCACTTAGAAAATACCCTTATAATATTGCTATGGTAGTGTCTTGTTATCTTATCGTAGTAACACATCACATTTCCCACCCACCTGCGCATCTAGGACTGAATTTAGTTGCGCGTTTTTTGGCATATGATGGTATGATATGCACATGTATATGATTATTTCGCTTATATATGTCGATAAACATTGAAATTTGGCAACTGGACCTGATTCTGAGGCGAACCCACTTAGAAAATACCCTTATAATTACTCACCAGCTAATTCAACAAGTTTTTGACATCGACCTCCTCGATCCCAACCAGCTGCAGCCCTCCTAGTACATGAAGCTGAGTGGTAATATCTAGAACCGGATTGGCTACTATTCCGAGCTCCGACATAATTTAGTCTCTCTTCCCTCGAAGCGTTGCGCTAACGCCTGCCTCTTCTCACTACCTCAATGCCACGGTCTCGCTCTTTTCCCTTGTAACGTCATCGCCGCCCAGTCGTTACCTTTTTCCTCCATGCAGTGCTGTCCAGGCTTCCGAGTGATATTCAGGACTAAAATGGCTCTGGATGCCGCCGCGGAGGCACTCCCATGGAAGTTGGAACTCGTGCATATGACCACAGGTCACGGCATACATTTATTTCAGCTGACTCATTTCCATTGAGCTCAGGTGCTTATCTACCTGCATTAACGGCTGTCACTGCACTCTCCTTCCATCCGAGATATGCCCAGTTTAACCCTGCCAGAGTGTGCACGCTACATCCCCCCTCCAGAAACAAAGGAGGACTGTAAGATTATGTCTGGTCAACAGCTTACAATTGTCTAATGGCTCCTTTTATAGTAGAATTCGCGGACCTGCCCATCATCGACCTCTCCAAAGCGCATACACCCGAAGGACGCACAGAGCTATATCCGCAACTTCGAGATGCACTACGCACTCATGGCTTTATCTACGCCATCAATCACGGTTATACTCAAGCTCAGGTATGGCTCATTCTTGCCACTTGTGCTCAAAGGTCTCTGAATGATAGTTGTAGCGTGACAGGATTTTTGACATAGCTGGTGTTCCTTTCAACGACGTCTCTCCGGATGAAAAAAGGACATACACCGCAGACGTCGAGAAAGTCGGGTACTATGCAGGTTATAAACCTCGTCAATTCTGGGTGTGTCATGTTTGTACAAGTGACGTCGTCTGTGAAGCTTATCGCTCTCATCAGAAAGTTGATACCGAGAATCAAATTCTCGATCAGATCGAGCACTATGCGAGTAGGTGTGATAAATTCTCGTGAGATGGGTGTTTATCATGCCTCGATAGTAAACCTAGATATAGCAAAGCGTCCCCACCCCACAGCTGTGCGCCCCTTCCTTCCAGAGATCAATGATTTTACTCGCCACAATCACTTCAACATTCTCCACCCGATCCTTCGGTCAGTTCGGCTATGAGCATTTCTTGATGTTTCATCTTATAGGCGCTATAATACAGCTTGATTGCGTTAAGCCTCGAGCTGCCCGAGGAAACTTTGGTGGAAAAACACAACTTTGACCGAACGGGAGAAACGTCTGGTGAGTTTCTCCCTTGTGTGCAGTCCCAGATCGATGAACATATTTGCAGTCAGGTTCATGAAATAGTAAAGGCTCATTTTTCGCGCTTGTTTGTTAACTTATAAATCTCCGCCAAGCTATAGGCGCTCGACTGATGATGAAGAAAAATCAAAGAATGTCTGGTTAAAGGGACACACAGGTACACATGACACCTCTTTAACTTCTCATCTCCTGAATCTTGCAGACATCGGCAGCATTACCATTCTGTGGAGCCAGCCTATCGGGGGCCTGCAAATTATGGCTCCCGACGGCAAATGGAAATGGGTCCGCCACATCGACAACGGATTGGTACGCCAGTGATAAGCTACCATAATATCTGCGAATCTAATGTTCCACCCCAGGTCATCAACACAGGCGACATGATGACATTCCTCACAGGCGGCTACTACAAGCCCACGATCCACCGCGTCATCCAGCCCCCCTCTGACCAGCGAGCCTATGATCGCCTGGGCGCATACTACTTTGCGATGCCGGACAACGACGTCCGTTTACTGCCGTGTGCCGAGAGCCCTGTGCTAAAGCGCGTTGGGATCGAACGCCAGTGTCCTGACGAGGATGCTCCGTCGTGCGAGGCGTGGCGAAAGGGAAGAACTGTGGCATATGGGAGGGTTGATCTTAAGAAGGGGGTGGAGTCTGGTGTTGAGGAGGAGGTTATTGAGGGAATTGTGGTGAAGCATTATAATTGAGTGTTGGAGAGCGGCGGAATATTTTGATTGGCTCACTTTTTGTGTGGCTCAGCGGTATTGGCTGGTGAGTGCTTGGCTGCGTGGACGTCATTCGCACATGGGGTTCCGAGTTAAAGATAGCGGTGCTCTCACGAATAACTTATAGGAAATACATAGCGATCTCGTGATAACATACATGTTTCCCTCTCGAGTGCCGCAAGAAGACCTTGTGTTATCATGGGGTGCTTTGCGCACGTCGTCAGTCCAGCAGTGGCATATGATAGCATAGAATTAGGCTCGGAGGACGCCTGGTGAGACGTTATTAATAAGATGAGGCTCAGTACTTCCCTGAGAAGAGGGATAAGCATCGCAAGCAATGATTAGGCTTATGTATTCACCGTTTAAGCAAATATCCCAGATCAAGTTATCGGTGTTCCCTTCGTACATTCGCCGATATCGCAAACTTGCTGGTCGTTTCAACCAGTTTGCCTAAGCATCAAAACTCCAAGTAGAGTCCTTGTCGATCCAACGGCAGAAAGCAGCAGAACATCATAGAACTGATAAACTGATGAGTGGCAATGGGCATGGTGGTTAAATTGAGTATGTATTACTATTAGAAAGGCGAGCAGGTCATGCTGACATATTCCCACGATTTCTTGGCAAGTCGACTACGACAGGGAGCGCAGCTGTGACTGCCACGTCTGCACCTACTGCCCACAAGCCAGGCAACATCGAGCATGATGCTGGGAGGGTCAAATGGTACGCCGTGGTTCAGGGCATCAAAGCTAGAAATGCTTACACAAAATGCCTGCGATCCAACACTCCATGAGCCTAACTACGCCATTCACCTCGAGATCGCTGAACTAATCAACACGAAGAAAGCTAATACGTCTGTCGATCCCGCTCTTGAAACCACTAGTTCTGACGTTGAATTAGCCCCCGTGATGCAGCGATGCTCATAGCACGGCTTGCAAACCACCGAAACCCGCATATCGCCATCCTCGCACTCGCACTTCTCGACACCCTCGTCCAATCGTGCGGCTACCCATTCCACCTCCAAATTGCCACCAAAGAATTTTTGAACGAGCTCGTCCGTCGATTCCCTGAACGCCCACCTCCCTTCCCCGGCCCAGTCATGTCTCGGATTCTGGAGCTCATTCATCGATGGAAGGAGGGTATCTGCACCGAATCGCGCTGGAAGGAGGACTTGGGGAATATCAAAGATATGCACAGGCTTCTTACGTTCAAAGGGTATCGCTTTAGGGATATTCTCCGCCGTGAGGAGGCACCCCCGACGGTGGTGAGTTTGTTCTGGTTCGTGTCTGTCTCGTGCGTTCATGTGGCGGTATAGAATATTAAATCTGCCGACGAGCTTGAGTCAGAAGATCGAGAGGCGCAATCTGCTAAACTGCAGGAACTTATCCGGAGAGGTACTCCGCGGGACCTGGCGGCTGCGCAAGAGCTGATGAAGTCCCTCGCTGGGGCGAACCCTGACGCAAAGCCCGACTACCGCTCTCAAGCGATGATGGAGCTCAACAAGCTCGAGAGTAAAGTTATTCTGCTCAATGAAATGCTTGATAACGTCGATACTGCACAAGGAGAGAAGTTCGCATCGGGAGACGCGTATGATGTGCGTTGATGTTCTCTTTGAAAGGTTGTATAGGCTTCTCATTCGTTGTAACAGCAAGTTGCGTCGATATTGAAGTCTGCCCGTCCAAAGCTCCAGAAATGGGTCTCAGATGCAGAAACTGACGATCCAGAGTCGTTAGGTACGTCCGTTCGTCTAATATTCGACGTAGGTCTTATGTGCCACTCAGACGCTTTCCTCCAAATTAACGACCAAATCAATAATGTCATAACACGCTTTGAGGCGTTCAAGAAAGGCGACTACAGTATATCCTCCGTCCCAGCTGAGCTCGCCCAAACTGAAGGATCCCTCATTAATTTCGACGACACCTCGCATTCATCACCGCGCGCTGCACCAGTAGACGATCTAGCTACATTATTCGCCTCGCCGCCCCAACCCCAAGCGTACGCTCGCTCATCCAGCGCTAGCGCAATGTTCGCCTCACAACCCAGCGCCTCCATGACTAACAACACTTCTTCTTCCACTTCATCACCCGTCCCAAGCGTCCCCTCGCCACAGTCCCAGTTTGGGTCTATCATGCTCGCGCCTACCCCACCGCGGGTAACGTCACCTGGTTATTTAGGGGGCAACAGCGGAGGAACGAATGTCCCTCCGAATTCCGGCTCGTCGTTGGGAATGGGAATGGGTCCTCCTGGATTGGGTATGAGCAGACCAATTATGGGTATGGGCACGGTGCAGCATGGAGGGTTAGGGATTCCTGCGTCGAGCACATCGGGATCAAGGGTGAGTATGGGTGCGGCGATGGGGCAGACACAGCCCACCTCGACGCCGCCAACGCAGCAGGGCAAGGACCCGTTTGGCGATCTGGTGGGGTTGTTTAGGTTGTTGTGATGGGCTTTATATACTAGTACTAGTACTAGGTGTGTATCTTGGCTGGAATGCGGATTTTGCGCGGATGGGATTGTTGGAATTTCTAGAGGGCAAAGACTTGAAGTGAGAATGGTATATTTGTTGTCGATGGCCCACTTTGACTTGCTAACTAAATTTGGCAATGTTAGATTACTAGTCCTAGTAACGACTAGTAGTACATTCGCTCGGCTGGTCATGGTAATTCCCGAGGGCCGACCTACTTCAGAACTTGGGGCTGTGAAACTTCTAATGGCAAGGCCGTGCGACTCCTGAATCAAAAAGTTTCCTCGTCTACATTCTTTCAATTTCTTGATACCATCGGTTTGTAAATATCTGGCACAACTCTGATTGCGTTCTTGGTCACACTAAATTCTGTACCAGATGTTCCGACATGGCAGATTGCGGGCAGTCTACTACGACAAAGACAGGCTGTCGTCGTGTGTATCAAGAAACTAATTAGACATCTTGGTCATTGTCAAATTCTTCACTCAATTCTGCATGTCGAGCTTACCTCCATCGATTAATCTCTAGCACGAACCACAACCCATTGTTTGCTCGATGTTGCGTAGTTTGGTC
>JABBWB010000046.1:0-201780 GCA_016628085.1 Suillus occidentalis
GAACATCATCTTAGTTTTTCCTCTCTCTGTTCTCCGGATTGAGTACTCATTAACTCCTGTCACCATCCAAGACTTATGAGATTGTATCTGATAGTCTATATCTTTGGCTCTATCTTCGGATAGTCTTTACTCTGTTGTTTTCTAGTCCAGACACATCCAGATTAGTCTTACTTGCTTTTCCATTATCCAGATAACCTTGAATATCCATACATTATATGTTCTGAACTGCTGAAGCGCCGAATTGTTCAAGTTCAAATTAGTCCACAATACTACTGTGATTGTGAATTGCTGTCACGACCATCATAATACTGACTCCAGAGAGTTCCATTTAAGTAGGCCTGTCTACCATGTAACAATCATGTGGGTATGCATACATAAGCCACCCAGAGCTTACACCTGCATCGTCTAAAGTGGGCCTGGGTGGCTTTTCAAGGATGCATTAGGTAGGTTGACCTTGGGAGGCTGTTGAGGCTTTTCAACTTGGAAATACTAAATCTTACTGATCACTCCAAACTTCAGAACTTGTATACACTCAAAGGCACTGCATTAGCATATGCATAGCATACTTGCATTGAAGCTATAGCAACAATTTGAGTTCACCTGTAAGTGCCAAGGGTTCTAGAATGCTTACTAAGTGCCACCAAACCTATCCAAAATGGGACTTGTGTGTCATTCAGGACAGGTTGAAATTGCTGTGAATCAAGGTACAGTGATCAGTTACTATATCTTTGTCTTTTTTGCAAGCACCTGCTGCAACATCATGCTATAGACTCACATGTTAGACCTAGAACTTGAAAAAATGGACATACCTCCATAGCCTGCATGAGGAACATTGATGGTGAGTAAGTGTGCATGACCTCCATGAACAGGCCACCAGGAAGCTAATGTATGCAGGCTGTGAATGTGGCAGGTGGGGTGGCAGATGATTGGGCCATAGACTGAAAAGATGTGAGTCAAAAATACAATATGAAGCAGTCAAAAGTCATGCTCTTACTGGGATTTATATCTGAATATTACTGAGTCAAGGTTTATCCAGAGAAAGGGACAGGCAGGAACAATGTAATGGAGGGCTGTGATGCAAGCATCAAACCAAACATGACAGAAATAAAAAAACAATTAGGACATACTGCACTTGCATTCAACTATAGGCAGATTCCTCCACAGGTATAGAATATATTGGTGGTTTGCGGCGCCTGGCTGGAGGACAATGAGTTGCTCAGACTACAATAATGGTGGTTGATAAGACAGAAGAATTTTTGAGATACATGCACAACATCAGTCAGACAACAAATGTCTGCCAATACTCCTTCACAACTTGAAGGGCTTTAAATGTGAGGAAATGCACAAAAGCAACACACCTATACTCCGGTGTATCCATCCCTTTGTTGACTCAATAGATGTGCCCTTAAGAGGTTGCACACTTCAAAACCATTGTTAGAGCTTTGGGATATCAGCCAGCTGCAACTGCATGGCTGAGAGCTTTGGTGGCAGGGATGATAGAAGATGGGTTGAGTGCCAACCACAGTAATACATGGAATAGTCATGGCATCAACAGAGATTAATCTGAGGAGCCGTTGCTTGTCATTGTGTTGATGTGCGACAATCACTGCTGTGATTACTTGCGGTTCAGGATGAGACATGTTGGATACCATGTGGTCTGCTTGCAAAATAAGCAAAATCATCAACTGCAGATCAAGCAGACACACATCTATTTATGCAACTTGGCAGTCCTCGCCACAGATATGTAATAGTGTGTGTTAAGGATTTGACCGCATTCAATGAAGCCGAGTATATGGAGGGCCTCCCAAGCGATTGCAGAAAATGGCGTCTGAGATATTCTCATCATCAAGATTGAAATTGAGGAGCAATGGAGCAACAGATCAATGAATTAATACTCTCCAAGAGTGGTCCAGGGTTTTGATGAAAAACTTTAAGCTCAGGTAGCTGAAGCATGCCAGCTGTTGGGTGTGATGAGATCATATTGCTGCCCAACTTTGGAGACTGGATGAGGTTAGCCATTTGGCCAACAATTCTGCCTTGTAGCTGAATAGAAAGAACAGATAAATGCTTAAACACTGACTCACAATTCAGCTCTTCAAGTCCCCCAGGGGCCAGGAGGTTAGAGTGTTTGAAATTGTTTGGTAACATCATCATGGGCATGGGTGTTGATTTCTGCTCAATGTAACATCCCTACTCACCTTCTTGCACCTCTCACCACTACCATTGCATACACCAAGACATTGTGCCACATTTTACATGTTGGGTAAAGGTTGCTAATCGCATGGCATATGAGATTCTTTGTGGGCTGCTGTTGAGGAAGTTTCAAAGGGACGAAAACGTGGCTCCTCTGGATAAGTGGTGAGTATTTCTTTACATTTCAAACACTTTATTTGATAGATATAAGAGATCCATGATTGTCTCAGGGATAAGCTTGTAAAATATATGAAGGGCTTTTGAAAAGACAATTGTTATGAACCATGCCGGAGGGTTGGATTAGGAAGGAAGAGCTTGGCCTCAGCTCATATACTGTACCCCTTACCCGAGTACATGCCCCACATTTCGAAATAAAGTCCAGGAGACATCCAACGAAGTTCAGTTGAACTCCAAAGGTAAGGTAACTCTGGTGGAAGAGCCCAGTGGACTTCCAGAAAAGCGTGGGAAAGTCCAGATGTGATATCCAGAACTGCAGGAACTTGTCTGAGACCATATCCAAAGCATGGGAACTAAATCCAGATGTATGTCCAGAAATAGGAAGACTACTTAGAACAAGCCCAGAGCTGTGGAAAGAGTTAAAGACTACTTCAGGATGAATCCCAAGTAGAAACCAACAGAGGAAAGGCTGCAGCAGACAATGTCCAATACAGAAAGGAACAAGATGAGATATCCAGAGGAACACAGGATGAGGGATATCTATCTGGACACAGTCCAGGATAGTTGCAGATAAGCGGAGGATAGTGAATTGCTATCCAGAAGTCCAGAATAGTTATGGATAGGCGAAGGACGAAGTAGAACTATCAGAACAAAGTCCAAAATAGTCAAGGATAAGCAAAGGATAATGAATAGTTATCTGGATGAAGTCTGGAGTAGTTACAGATAAGTGAAAGACAAAGTAGAACTATCAGAATGAAGTCCGGCATAGTCAAGGATAAGGAATGACAAGGAACATAGCCGGAAATCAAGGATTACCAAGAAGCCAGGGACAAGGAATACTGAATAAAGGAATAGGCTGTGTTTAACATTATGTGAACAGGAAAGGAGTTACAAAGTTTATTGTATATCGGATTGTATCATAATGGATCCATACATCAGATTGTAACGTCAGATGGTATCGGATCTGTGCATCAGATGGTCGTGGATATCTGGATATTAAATCGGATGATGGACAGAGGTAGCAGGGCTAATCCTACTGAGGTGTGTGATATGCATAACAGGAAGATGGATGATGATAGGAATGGAAAGTTGGGTTCAGAGTATAGAATATGACAACAATGTACATGTCATCCAGCACCCTTAAACCTATCTGTTTCAAAAGGGTGAGGAATACCTGTGGCCATTACTGGCTCATCACTGTTGAGCTGCCCCATAAAGTCTTCTAAAGTAGAGTATGAAATTGATGAGTCAGTTCTGATCTCCACATTAATCAGTAGTGCACTGGAAGGGATAGTAGTTATTGATTGACATGAGGTTGTGATGAGGGAGGAATGATGACTTCAACTTTAATGTGCTGCTTGGTACCCAATTACATCTTTATGACAGAGCTGAGGGCACTAGCACCAAGTCCTGTTACTATGGCTACAAGCTTTGATCTGAGTAGTGCAACTTTGCAAGTATTTGGATCTTGGGCTGTGGATCCATCCTCCCAATGCTCGCCATCTGACAGTGTTGAAACTATGGTACTTCAGAAGTGGGACTTTGGCACTGGCTCTGTAACTGGTATGCAGGTCCCTGTCCATCATAGTACTGTACTGCAGCAATGGCATGTGGAACCATGTCAAAGGAGTGCAGTCATATCTTCTCTGATGGACCTTGCACCAGCCACTATGGCATTATCATTCAAGTGAGTCCAGGAGATTTGGTAGAGGCTCATTCATGAAGATGTGTGACTAATGTAGGATGTTTACAGGATTTGCTTCTAGAAAAGGGGGAAGTTTTGATGGGGATTCAATGTTTGGAGCTTCTTCTCAGCTGTCATGTAGGATGCGAGATGCATGTTCTTCAGAAGCACACAAGTCCCTTGACGGGATGCTGCTGTGATGGCTTGAGAACCCATGGCCACTGAGGAGGAACATGTGCCAGTATTGTATGAGGTTCTCTATGTGGTGTGACTGGCATTGTAACACGTAACCAATACAAGAGCCAAAGGAGTTGCCACTGGCACCTCATTCCCAGTGAAAGTTGGACATATGGGTTACCACATACAGCCACACAAATATACTGTGGCTATGACACTTCAAATCATGTAGACATGTGTCAGTATCTGCGCTTTCCATAGCTGCAAAAACAACACATGTTAGCACTAGTGTATGCTATTCAATGCATTAACTAATACATAGAATTCCATAGATGTGAATATAACCACTGTATCCCTCTGACAGCTTGCTGGTTTCAATCGACACAAATATATAGAAATAGATGCATTGCAACATAGCATAGAATATGAAACATGCCACTAAAAACACCTGCGCTTGTACCTGCCTGGTCTGCCCCTGCACTCGTGCTCGCACCTGCCCCTCCTGCTTCTTGCTGTCACTGTGCTAGTGCAATGTACCGCTGGAGCCGGTCCAAATGCCATCGGATATCTGGAAGGGAGACACATCAGTACAACACTGAGAAAATATGATACCACTCACCAGTTTTTTTGCATCTGTTTCATATTTCTGAAGGAGGACACTCCAAGTTAGTCACCATGCAAATGACAGAACAGATATAACACACCTCCTGATGGTCTTTGCCCAGTGAGTCCCAGTACGATTTGAAATCTTGAGAGTAGCCATTGGGTGCTACTTGTTTGAGCCAGTGATGTGCACAAAGATTTTTGTTGTCAAGCTACATTAGCAACATCAAATGAGAATATCATTAGTAGTGAAACTCACCTTCCGTTCTTTGTAGTCACTGGGTAGATACCTTGGCCATTGCTCTCATGCTCGCAGTAAAACATAGCCATCTCCAACATCAAATGAATACCGCAGATGGAGATTAGAAGGTGGTTGGAGATGGGGGAACATTGCTTTCACAGCATTGATCTGACAACAGACAAGGCAAACTTGAGTTAGACATGTGTAGGGAAGTTTGGGTTGGCGGAGGTCAAATTCAATATCTGCAAATGTCCTCTCCATTGTCCATTGCGAAGAGTAAATAGGTGATCCAGCATGAAGGCATTCAGGTGCAATATGATTTGATAGATGAGCACAAGGCTGGATGAAGTGAATGCAATCAGCTCTACATTGATAGTACAAGTTTTCAAACTCGAGTTCCCATTCTGCAAACAGGGTGAAAGCTTCAGTGACTTTGGTAGGAGTGATGCTGTATTGACTTATAATCTGTAGTGCTTGCATGAACTTGCAAAAATTCTGCCAGATCTTCTCTGCAGGGTTGTGAGGAGGGTTGTCGAATGAGCCTGGTAAATATGGCTGACAAGCAGTAATGGCTTGACCATGTGCCTCCCAGGTATCATTGACAAGGACAGCCCAGTCCTAGGTTAAATTGTTGTCTGTTGGGCTGCAAAGTATCAAGCCGCACCATAGGTCTGTAAACAAGGCTGCCATATTGGCACCAAAGAAGTGCATTATCTCCATAGAGAAACACTCGAGGATATCAAGAATGTGTCTTGTCTCTAACCCAAGGAGGATACTTGGTCCAACAATACCTGTATTCAGCCTGTTGGACAAGTACTGAGACCGCCTGCTGGATCGCATCAGAATATGAAGCCTCTGAATGTAGTTCTCAGAGGTTCCTTGAGGAGTATTGGCTGGGTGTAGGTCACCATGGTTGCACCCGTGAATGTTATAGTTACAAGACTACAAGAGGACAGGTTAATAGTGATTGCTGTGAGGTTTACGACGTCCTTCAAGGCCACAAAGCATGTGACAGCTGTTCTTGCCATTGTGGCCAATGAGATTGCTTATGCAGACCAGGCCTGGTCAATCAGCACAAGCAAGGATGAGATTCAATACAAATACCTAGCCATCTAATCTCATTCTAGATATTTTAACCTTAGTAAACAATTATTGGGTGTCTTTCAGACATAAGCAGCCTAGTATATATGCTTTAAAGCCATATCTTATTTTCTCTTGATATTGGTTAGTGACAGAAGAGTATTTTTCTTGGTTGTAGCGTAGAAAAAGGAAGAAGGACAATATGATTGATGATCTGCCTAGAGGACAGGGATGCAAGAGATGCTTATGACACAAAACTCAAATTATTTGCCATCAACACCACAAATACATTGAGAATCCTACACTAGTTAAGCTATTGTTCACTACATGTTTTATACTGCAGCTACCACAGACTTTGACATTGTTACTGCTCACATGAAGGAAGGTGGAATGGCCTCTATAGTGGTCTGTGCTGAAGACAAAACTGAATTGTAGTGGACCAACCACTTTGAATTTATTGTTCTCACATTGAATCCAGTCGTTACCTGTTTGCCAGGTTTATTGTCTACTACCACCATCTCATTGCCCATCAATTCGCTATCTATTTCTACTACCACCGGCTCATTCTACTACCACCATCGCATTGCCCATTGATGTTTCCAGCTGCCAAATTCATATTGAGAGAGCCAGGATGTCGATCCTGCATCAGGGACAATATGCCATACTATGTGTATTGTTCCACATCTGCATGCCGTAGATGTATCAAGCAGTGTTCACTATTGCCAGGTAAGTTTTCTAGACTCCTGGTGATATAATTGACAAACAATTGTTCATAATGTTAGCACCTCCTCCAAGGGTTTGTAATATCATAACCATGATTCACACAATCTGTTTCACACTGCAATCACTGTAAGGAAATGAAATATATTTGTGTAGGAAGGACAGGGGAAGCATGTATCCCTGCCAAGAATTATGTAGCAATGGTACAAGATGATCTAAGTCTTACTGTCTATATTAAACTAACTGATTTTTGCATCAGTTGCAAAGACAGGTGCTGTATGGTCCTACAATTTTTCTTTGATCATCTCCTGGTTCTCCACTCTGAGACACTTGTTTTCTTCCTAAAGTCTCTCAATGTCCTTCTCCATTATCTCCAGCATATTGGATTGGAAATTGATGGTAGTTTGAAGTTCTTTAATACGTCCTCACTGCATCTCTAGCTCCTGTGTATGTGTCTGCACTCGTCCATAATCCGGTCACATTGTTCATCTCTCAAGGACTCCAGATAATTAATATAGCTTGCTATTTCCTCTATCCTGCATTCCCATATGTGTGAGAAATGCAGGAGATGGAGAACTAATGTTTGAACACTTACAGGTGATGTGCTGGTTGCATAGGATAGTGAATGTGACTGATTCCTCTTAACTCTCTTGATTGGCATCAGATTGAGGGAACCACAATGTTTCATTGATGTGTAAGACATAATGATTGTGAAGTAGGATTGTAAAGCATGAGATGATGTTGATGATGATGGTAGAGGTAGACACCTGCAGCCACAAGAGACAGCTATATATAGTTGAGTGGATTTCCACACTTATGCTTAACTTCAAACCACAAACACAATACACTATGATGATGCCACAGTATATAGCCTATTTGGTATATTCACATGAGTCATACTACACTTTATCATTATTTATGCATATCTACTAACACCTGATAAATCTGTTCTAGCCATAATTTTGTAAGTCCATTAGGGTTATACCTTGGTTATGGTACGTCTAGAACAGCCATATTGTGCAAATCTGCAGATGGCAGATTTGTGTGAAACCAATCTAACACAATTCTTGTACAAGCAAATAATTTACTTCTCATTTTGTGCAAATTTGCAGATGTTGGATATGGGTGAAATCAACCCCTCAAATCACACAAATTTGCAGATGTCAGATTTGCATGACATAACCATCACATAAATCTTGTGCAAGCAATCATTTTACCCTCACATTGTACAAATTTGCAACTGTCTGATTAACATGAAACCAAGTTCATTTTTCACACCTTGTATTGCACAAAATTTGCAGAAGTGAGATTGGCATGAAGCCAACATGACAACAAATCTTGTACAAGCAATTATTGTACCCCTCATAACATCAATGTCAAGTCAATATTGAACATGCAGACATGCCTCTGGCAAATTTGCAAACATCAGATTTGTGTAATATTCTACCCCCTAATATTGTGCACATTTCATATATCAAGCAGCCAAAAGATCTCCCCTCATATTGCACAAATATGCATCTGTCAGATTTGCATAAAATCAACATGCACATCAGATCCGGTTGTCACCCCCTCACATGTACTATATCAGATTTGTATGCAATGTGTAAAATATGGACAATCAAGAAAAATCTTATTACTTTAAATGAGGAGAATAAGTAGGCCCTTGTCCTTAGAACAAAGAGATTGATCACTCAAGGGCAGTCAAGAAGAACAAAAGCAGGCAAAAGACACTATAGATAACATAGGTCAAGTTACAATATGATAAAAGCAAGTGGCCCTGTGAGAAAACACATTTGATGTTGAAGGCTAAAAATCACCATCTGCTATGCCCTTCCTGCAAAGGATGAGAAGAATAAGTACATCACTTCTGAAGGAGGAGTGACAAACTCAACCAATGGGAGATAACAATGGGATACACAATAGTGGTTGAGTCCTATAAATTGTCAGTCAGTCAGTCAGTCCAGACAGTCTGGTCATTCTGGTCATTCTAATACAAATTGGTGAGCCCTGAAAGCCATTACTCATATCAATCTGGATACTGAGTGGATCAAATATATAAGTCTTGGTTTGGATGAGCAGCATATTATGCAACTTAAATATCTTGATAATTTATTGATGTAAAGGTTATTGGCACACCTGTGACCAGGTTGGAGCCAATGCCAACAAGTGGACAATAAGTTTTATCTGTCTTCTTGTCATCAATTCATGTATGTATGAAATAATATTTCCAATCAATTATGGTATGATTCATGCTAAGGTAAGACTAAAAATAAAGAGTATATCTTGGTAGTCCCATCGCCCATGAGATACATAATTGCATTGAACCCTCCATATTGAACTCCAGTTTTTATGAGACGGACCACCTCAGCATGCTTTACAAGAATCTCAGATGGAGTAAGGGTTTGTATGTCCTGCCCCCATTTGGCAGAATAGAGAGCACAAACTTCTAATAGCTCTACTATCCTCAATCTACATAGGGACAAGATGGTTATTCCTTTTGTGGCTATATGTTCCAGTAGTCAAAATGTTCCAAGAAAATCTTACACTACTCAGTGCTTGGTTAACCACTCCTTGATATCAGATCCACCTCAAACTCTCTGAAATAGGAGACTCTATATCTATCTCATTCCAGACATTGAAATCCAATGAATATAGTGAAAGATTGAATTGAAGAAAAAACTCACATAATTCAAATTGAAAAGATGACCTGATCACTGTCATTGATTTCAATGTAAATGCCTGGCTTAAAAATCCAGGTGGTCTGGAATTTTTGGAAGTTAGTATCACTAATGCTAAGAGGAGCATTCATGTCTAGTTCAATTTGGTGAGCAGCCATAAGTGTATCTATTTCTTGACATGATAGATTCTAACTTTATCACCTATAAAAATAATACTTAAAGCATATTATGGAATTCAGATGTTGGTAATAATAAATATAAAGTATTATATGCTTTATTAATATCATTTTTTGGTTGGCTTCCTTTTGATATTTCTTCTTTTTCTTCTTGGCTTTATGTCTCTTCCTTCTCTAGAAATTAATTAGTCATAAAAGTGTAAGCAGCAGTGGTCATCAATGGCTATTCCTCAAGCACTTTCCTATCCTCTAATTGATCCCCCTGTCTCTTATTCTTTATCTCATAAGAGGACATATTCATAGGTATTGTAAGTTGAATATACTCTATCATGTTTGAGGCCAGAATAAGACATTAGTGTATATTATTGATCCTACAGAAGTGAAGAGAGTGTAGCAGTACATATATCCTATTAGTAGTTCACATTAACTCACTATGTTCAATGAAGTTTCACTCACTACTTCATCTATATTCTATGTATGGTGATTTTAGGTAGATCAATAATAATCAGCATAAGAGATTACTCACTAAGGCTCAGTGGAATACTACTTCTCATACTTCATTTATATAAACTGTGTAGCTGTAAATATGGCTTACAGCAGATAGCAGAACCAATGTAATTGCTATCAATACAACTTCATACCAGTTTTGTGGGAACAAAGTTTTCATTCTTAATCTGTTACCATACAGTATATTCCCTACAGTACAAATGATAATATGAAAACATCAAAAACAGATGAGTCATCCTATCTGTATCTCAGTTTATGTCCTTATGCCCTCATGAAGTCTTGCTATTACTTGCTTTCTGCTTTACAAGGCACAACTTTCCTATGCTTTGCATGCCTATTGTTAAGGTCATACTCTTGGGTTAACGGATCTGAAAGGCTTTGGCCTCAGCTTATATGCTGTGCCCCTTTCCCGAGTATTGCCCTTGTACTTCAGAAACACTAACGTATCAGATCCAAAGATCAGAACGTATAATGTATCGATATCCGAAGGTTATCTGGATAATGGAAAGGCTAGTAAGACTAATCCGGACACATCTGGACTAGAAAACAACAGAGTAAAGACTATCTGAAGATAGAGCCAAGGATATAGACTGTCGGATACAATCCATAAGTCTCGGATGGTGACAAGAGTCTAATGAGTACTCAAGTTCAGAAGACAGAAAGAGGACAAACTAAGATGATATTCGAACTGAGGTGCTACAATGTAAGTACAGGAGTTTATTTACTAAATGCCTAAGGCTTGAGGCTATGTACGAAGTATAAGCAAAGTCTATCACTAATCAATGGAAGCCAGAAGGAAATCACGAGTGGACGGATGGAATAACATAGCCAGGAATTAATCACAAGTAAAATGGATCAAGGAAACATGGTCGGGAATTAAGGAATACCGAGAAGCTGGTAACAAGGATTTACCAATAGCAGGAAAGGTTGTGATAATGTTATATGAACAGGAAATGAATTAAGAAGCTTATCATATATTGGATCAGAAGCGGATCTGTACATTGGACCAGATCAGATCTATGTTCTGGAAGTCTAGATCAGAAGCGTTAATATATGGGATATGACACCTATACTGCCTTGTCCATGTGCTTCACACATCCTCCAGAGTTATTAGTATCAGGGGATACCAGCTGTCCTTGCTTCCTCTGAGGGATGAGCCTATTATATTATTCTTCCTTTCAATATATATCAGCTAAACTCTTAGCTGAGTTGAATTTCTTCATCATATACCATAATTATAAAAGTTCTAAAATTCAGATGTAAATAAATCAGATCAAGGGTATAGACTATTGTCTTTTCAAACACCATTTCTGAGTAATTTATAATATACTGGTAATATTTGACATTACATGCTTATGAATCCTAGTTATCATGGTAGTAAGCTTGAGTGTTATGACACATATTAGTGTGGAAGTTAATTAGTCTTATGATATTCTAGGACCAGGGTCTCACAAGAGAATTCCTGTAAAATAATAGACTCATAGTTTTCTGCAAAGATTTATCCCATTTGAAACAAATAATGTAGACCTGTTCCAGGTCATACACCACAGACAATCTATGGGTATGCAGCTTCTTTTAGACCACCTGAGTTGGGTCAATATATAGAGATTAATTTTGCAGATATTCTTTCAGATGCTAAAAAAGCAGCCAGCCCTCCATTAGTATATATCATCATTCCAACTATCACAATGTGAATTGTGTCAGGGTGTGAAGTCATCTATAGGTGTGAGTTTGGCTTATTGGGTTCTATGTCTTTAGATGACATTGACAACTTTGTGACTTCTTTGTAGTCCTCACATCATCCCCACCATCTATTCTAGCAAAGCCCTCAAAGTTAGAGCAGTAGCAGCAGTACCAAGCTTGTGGTTGGGCACTAACAGTCATGAAATAGCTGTTCATGATTTACTTACTGTGAAGTGGCAAGCTCTATATGCACAATGTGTATAAAGAATGATTGATTACATTTGCTAACAAAACTATACAGCAAAAGAAAGACAGAAATACTTGTTGGGCTCCATACAAGCCATGCTTCAAGATGTATAATTATAATCTATGTTGTGTTAATGAATCACATCTCCCTGATCTACTGATCACAGAACTTACTATCAATTTGATTGTGTTTTCTTCAAGCCTATTATATCCAACAACCAACACCCACACCTTGACATAATACTGGCTTTTCTTAGCTCTTCTACAGGCTTCTGCACAATCTCCAATGTCTTCCTCTTTCTCTCCACTGTCCTTCTCCATATCACCCTTCTTTCTACTTTTAACTCAGGAGATGATTATAAAGCTCTTTGGTAAGTACAATTTAGCTCCTTAATCTATCACTTGCAGCACTAATGATCAATGTTTCAGACTGCCCAATAGCACTGAGGTTTACTTTAAAGATACTGAGTTGTTTATGGATTACATTAGTACTCACAATGACTGTAGCTATAGTGTTTTCTAGTAAAGTAAGATCTACACAAATATTTCTCAAGGAGCAAGCCAACAAATGTAGTGTCAGTTTATCCTTACCAGTATTTTGGAAGGTTTTGTTGTAATTATCAATACATGTGAGGTGGTTAAATAGATACATGAGATTTCTCTATTAAAAGCTAGTGTCCATGATTTTGACTTATATTTCTTTCAATTCTTGTCATAGCATTCCAGAGATCTAATGTTTAAAGATGTTCTTTAAATTTCTCTACCACTTTTAGATATTACTCTCATGCTCCCCATTGTGGAACAGGAATGCTATTTAAGTCCATACTAAAGTATCTATTGCAAAGTTGATTATTCTATATAATAAATTTGATAGGATTTTAAGTGGACTACATCTTAGAAAGCAGGATGCCCTGGCCAGTAATCTGCTCATGAGGATGGTCCATCATATTAGGGTTTCTGAGTGGGCCTAGAATATTTTTACTTGTGCTCAATAAAAGGTCTTAGTAGAGTATGTATTCTATCTCTCTATAAATGTCATGGCACATCATGGATGTAACACAGAGATGTCTTCCATTAGAAGTGAAGTCAGAGCCATATTGGGTGGTAAATTAAAGATAGAGAAGAGAAATATAACAGTGACATATAATATAGCACATACAAGAGTATCTGCACACATCACAAACTTTCTATATAAAAGTATTACATTTAGCAGTGCTAACCACATTAGATGTTGAAAAACTTACAGATACATCAGAGAACTGATGAGTCCTTGATATGGTGGCCATGAGAATTATAGTAGGATATTATTTTGTTTTGGCTAGTTATGAGTATGTATACTACAAGAAATTTAATGTATCAATACATATCTATGTATGTCTGAAAATTAAGTTTCATATGAGGAGTTAGTGACAAGGCTGCAATATTGTACCATCCTAGCCAACAAGGCATAATAGCACCATTAGATCTTACTTGTTGAGTGTTGTGATATTTCCTTATTTTTGTGTTGAGTTATAAGAGAATTTAAGGCTATATCATGGATAACACCATTAGCATTAGTCATCCAATCTAGATTTGTATGAGAGCTCTTGATAAGGTCATGACTTTGCACCATCATGACCAGCAGGGTACAGTAGTTAAATTAGGTTCCACTGATTGAGCAATGTCATATTTCCCATTTATGTTGGTTTGATAAATCTATATTATATGTTACAAATATTGGTTTAATTACAATGCTATCTTAAATGATGTACTTCTGGCTGCCATTCACCATTAATCTCTCAAGTTGCATAGCATGCAAATAATGCAACTCCTGACAACAGAGCACCAATGGAGCACTCTTTGTGCTTCAGAAGCTTCAATGTCTGTAAATTCATGTGAGTCTCAAAAAGGCACAAAACATGAGTCTAAGTGGAATTGAACTTGAGAGCTTCAGTGATGTATTAATTCTGGCAGTGAGATCTAACTACTATGCTATGAGTGATTTAATTTGTAAGATTCAATGTGACACTAGCAATGTTTCATGAGGTACTAAGCTTGCTGCTTAAACATTGAATTGTCATTGGTAATGACCTTCTCTGAATTATAGTAGTGGTTGTATTCTTTCTGCAGATTAGCTCACCCTTAGAAGTTGAACTAGTGCAAGTAGCAGCCTAGATGTACTTAAAGTGCACCTTGGGATCCTTATTAAGATTGATGATGGATCTGAGATAGTAATAATAGAGGCCTGTATTAGTGTAGAGTTAGTAGCCGGTCATTCAAGTAAGATGACTCATATCCTCAAGCTAGCAGTACATACATAAATATTTAGTAAATACAGATTTTTTTTACATAGGAGAAGTTGAATCAATGATTATTGAGGTGTATAACATAACAAAGGAAAAGGATAATGTGAGCGACAAAGGGGGATAGGTCCTAATTTCTTGTCAGCAACCATTTTACCAGATACACTTGTACTGGTGACAGCAGTGGCAGGAGGTGTCATGGACATTAAGGTGGCCACTGGGTGATAAACAATGCCTACATAGATCATTGTACCTCTAATTACCAAAATCATATCTGAAAAACACTTACTTGTTTATTCTTCATTCCTACAATTTCAATATTCCCCAGAATATGGCAAGTCTTAAGAGATGGAATTAAGAGTGTTGATTCTGTCTTTTAGGATGTACCAGCACTAGAGAAAACTATGGAGAAAAATTTAAAACCTATCAATATATATATATTTCTGAGTATTAAGTTCTCTTATTGTATTATTATTTCTGTGAAGTTTTCTCTAATATTTCCTTGATTTGCTTTTTCATTAAAATGCTTTGACACTTCAGGCACTTGACAAAATTGTACCCATAAGGATATAATGTCATTATAATGTCATAGGACTTCACAGATATTTTTGCAGGTATCCATTCTGCTAAATAATATGATGTGATTGGCTCTAGAAGGTTCTGCTCCACAATGACTTGTGTATGATGTCATACGATACTTGCTAGAATGTTCTATGCCTGCTATGATGCCACATATAGCTCCATCTTTATTTCTATTTTATTCTTTTTACCTAATGTTCTCACATATCTAATCTAATTAGACATAACAGCTGGGCTTAATAACATGTCTTATTTGACTGGCTTTTAGCTATAGCCATCTAAATGAATATTTAGTTGATAATTCAATGACTTTAAGTGTAACAAATACCTTACTGCTAGTGTAGGGGGTAGTTTAGAGTTTTGGCAACTTTGGCAATGTGCTTCCAGTGTGTCTATGAGTTATATTTCAATGTTTGACACATCATTGTGACTGCCTTACCTGTTCTTAATAAATGCATATAGTTTGCTGATTTTAACCATATTAAAAAATGTCTCATTCAAACATTATGTTGATGCATAGAGGGACTATTCAATTGGATTCTTTTGATTATAAACTGAAGCAAAACTTTAGCTTTCCATAACTCACTCAACACATTCACCTTATTAGTTTGATTTAGAAGTTAAACAAGTCCTCTTCTGTTCCAAATAGATGAATACTCACAGAACATTCCTATTTCCATTTACCTTTACCACAGCCTTAAAACACATTGGTGGAGAGGATGCAGAATATTATATCCAACTTAATATCATCATCTGGAGGTGAAACTAAGGAGAGTCCCAAGACTATGAGGAGGTTGTACAGTAGATCTTTGCTCATTCTACAGTGATCATCAAGTGGCAAGCTTTTGGTTCCATTAGTTTAGCAAGAGAGCCTATGTGTAGCATACTTTACTTTGTGTGCCTAAAGTTGGTACCTCTAATTATTTATATAAGAACTACATTTCTTTATAAGTACTTTTTAATAGTAACCCCATAAGGCTTCTGCTATTGATGTCAAGCACTGTCTTAGTGTCAACTAGTCAAGATAGACAAAAAGAGCTAATAAAATAAATCATGCCTCCTTACATCTATCATCCCTTGTCTTCTTCAACACTACCTCTACACAATTCTCAATGCCCCTGACATGCATTATATTAAAGGCTGCTTTGACTCCCTCTAAGTCACAATTTGAAAGTAAATTCTTGGCCTCTATTACTATGTCCATTGCTTTAAGATGAGGTTTTCTGATACCATGTTTGAGTGCCTCTACTAAATATTTTAGATCTCATGATCCTCTTTCACTATCGACCTGAAAATAGATTAGTATTTAGGGAATATAACTAATGAAATATGCTTACTTTAGTGATTGGAGGGACTAAGGTGTCCTAGACAAGTAAGAAAATGGGCTACATTAAAACTACTGTTTGACTTGTTTACACAAACTCATTTTATTTGGAGGTGGTATTCTGGTGGGCTAATTAGTCACTCATTTACAACAATCTTCATATCATCCTAGTAGATGTATTTAGTTCCTGACAAACATGATTTGAATGTTGAGGAGCTTTGACTTGGATGGAAGCCCTTATTTTAGAAGCTCTCCCTATTTGAATAGTTGTTGATCACTTATTGATCTGAGCTGGAGGAATAATTCACCAAACTGGCACAGTAAGTAGTAGCATTAAAAGGAAGGTGTAGAACTTACAGCACTGGTAACCACTAAGATTGTAGTCTACCAAGTCTCTCAGCAGCTTGTAATTACCGTCTATTGATTGTGCAGTAGCTCTTCTTGTCAAGTGTATATTGGTGTGCAACATTTGATGGAAATGTCATTGTAGAGCTTTGTGCATCTCTGGGCTTACGATCCCCTATCACACCTCCTTATACTGCAGCCCACATCTCTATAGTTAACAGCACAAACTCACAGCATCATTTCCCCATGCTTCCATTAGCTATTGCTATATGTAGCAATACTTTCCCATGTGTCATGTGATGTTCACATGACTTTCCTATACTTTGTGAAGCCTATGCACCTGCATTTCCCATGCTTTCATCGCCCTGTCATCCAGAAGCATCCATTCATTGTCCAGTAGGTCTCACTGGTATGTATTTTTGCATTTTATTCATTATTGCACCATATTATAGCATGGACCCTGACTTACATACATCTTTACACACCTTATCTCATACTCAGCTCAGCTTATTATCACATAGCGAGATATGTAGCTTCACACTTTTCACCTTTTTTACATTAGATTCCTACTACATCCCACCTCACTTTATGCCACCTCATTCCCACTAGATTATTATGTCTATAGCTAGAGCCTGAAGCCAATGTCATTGAGCCATCATCTATTGCTTGCCTTATATACATACATTTTTGCACTTTTGCATTTTGCATTCCCATGCTATCATGTGTCATACATCTTATAGCACAGTTGCTGCATGACCCATGAATTTGTTATCTTGCTTCCCCTTGGATTAAATGTGCTTGTCTATGCAAACATAGCAGACTAGGCTGCATACTGGTCATTATATCAGTCTCTTGTGTCTTTCCTTTTATTTGGATTTGACCTAGAGCTGAGTTGATTCTCTTCATCGGGCCTGAATTGGCAGGAACCACAGGTGCGGTGACCTGCACCAAATTGGTCTGGTGCATGGCTGACTAATACTCTGCTATGAGCCTCCACCCAACATTTTTTTTTCAGATTTAATCTCCCAAGCACTCAGCTCAGAAATATATGAATTTCCCTTCAGTTATTCACCTGAACAAGAAAACTAGTATTTTCAAAGATTTAATTTTGGATTCAGTTTCATTTCAAATAGCCCAGGAATGACTCAACAAGAACCTCTCACATGTCAGGTAACTGCCAAAAATATTTCCTCTACAAATCAACCTGTGGGAACTTGCAGGAAACTTGAAATAATATGTTGCAATTTTGGCTTCTAGCTGAAAAATATAATAAAAATCACCAAAATATTGCACACCAGACCCATAAATTACATAACCATTTGTCTAGGCCCTTTAGGCCCCAGCCACAGGACATCACATGACCCAGCAAAATATTACTACTATTATTTAATACTTTCACTATTTGACTCCTCAAAGCTGACTCAGAGATTACACCCCTCTATTTCATCAGACTTAAGTAATCCTCACTTAATTACGTGGGAATATGGTAGCACAGCCACTGATTTCATGTATATTAGGACCCATGTTTCAGTTGAAAAAAAGAGCAGTTTTATGCCCCCAGTTTACATCTGTGAGTGTGAGCCAAAGTCAGATACAGTGTAAGCTGTTGAGGATTGTAGGGTGAACCTCTGCAAGATGTCAGTAAAAGTGTGAGTATGCTGTGCTCAATGACCAGCAGACCTGGTTCTGTTCCACTTGTTGGCTTTGTCATTGTCATGTATATTTCTCTGAGTTTTCTTTGCTTTACCAACTTGCATATTCCAGAATCTCTGTGTGTGTCTCTTTCGTCCATCTAAGGCTCAGAGTAGCTTAGTGGGGAGACTTCAGGAGTTGATAACAGGAAGCTTGACCTTACTTATCTGAGTAGCGATACTGAGCCGGGGTTTTCATTGTCACAAGGCTTTAGCTATTGAAAGGGGACTTGGTGCTAAACACCAAGGATGTCTGTTTCTGATTCTGTTTAATACTCATTGTGAGTCCCTTGGCAGTAGGTTCAATATTGCATGGAGTTTGGAGAGCAATTGATCAGTCCTGACCTTTGATCCTATCTACTTGTGCTTTGGGAGCGACCTTTATTGCTTCACACAACTTTCTAGCAGTGCTGTTGCTGTGGGACAAGAGCATCGGGTTATCTTCTTTGACATTGTTGTTATTGTTTCTGTGTCCTGCACATCATCAAATTGGCTGCTCACCACTGACCTCACAGATATTCTGCCTGCTGAATTGTATCTTCGAGCATCGCTGAACAGCCACCCATGAGCGACCACATTATTAGTCATTGGTATTTGTCTGAATCACTAACCGTGGAGATATTTGATTTTATAGGTGGTTATCTATAGAACATCTATCTAAGAAGATAGTAGAGGTAGCAGCACTTATACCCACAGGTGCAGGACATGTCACCACCTTGTCAGGTGATACATGTGGGATTGGGTCCTTGGGTGGCCATGCCTCAATGCAGGCACTCTGTCTGGTGTTCAGGAGGGTAGGTGAGGCTGCCAATACCTCAGAGCCTACAAGGACAGATAATATAATGGCCTCATCATATACAGTGAACTCACTATCCAGCTGCACAGTGCCTAGCGCTGAAGGATCTTCAACTCAGCTAAGGGTGCCGCTGCTATAAATGTTGAAGGGAAGAGAAAATGTGTGATAGGCTCATCCCTTAGAGGATGGAAGAGAGCTGGGATCCACAAATATTGATAACTCTAGAGGAATGTGCAAGACATGCAAACAAGGTGACAGGCATAAGAATAAGGTGCTATAGGCACATGAAGTGCAGGAAGTGGTGCCTTGCAAAGTGAAAGTAGGCAAAAGTGGTATATGGTGAGACTTAATGGGGCATGAAGGCATGAAGATGTATTTAAAACATAAAAAAATGTGGTACTCTATAACTGATAGAGTGTAAAGGTCAAATCTAAAGTGAAGTGATATGTAGTAGAAGGTAATGTGTAGGTAATGTCTAATATTCTACATGCTATAGTTAATAATTGTTTTCAGGCAGTTAGCATTATTGAATGCCCATAATTTTACCACCTGATTCAGTCTTCTGCAGCCATTGCTAAATGAGACTGATGTCTTTCATTAAACCAAAGTTTGTGAATTGGTCATTGATGCTGAAGGATCTTCAACTTAGCTGAGGGTGCAGCTGATATAATTGTTGAAGGGAAGAAAATATGGGTGTGATAAGTTCGTCCCTTAGGGGAAGCGGAGAAAGCAAGTATCCACTGGTGACCACTCTAGGGGGAATGTGCGAAGTGTGGGAAAGTCGCACATTGTAAAGTGGAACTGAGCGAAAGCAGGTATGCGGACGATACTGTGACTTAATAAGATGTTAAGGTGTGAGGTGTGATGCGGATGTAACCACTAGAGCTAACTGCTACTAGGGCTTGCGATGATTTATTCAAAACATAGATAAAAACTCATAGATGGTAACTTGTGATAAGATGGTAATGGGTGGTGTAAAAAAGTAATGGTAAACTGAAGTGTAGTGAAAAGTGAAGAAGGTAAAAAGGTAAAATGTGTGTCAAGTGAAAATAAACATGGTACGATAATGGAATAAATTATAAATGGAGAAAAACACACCTAGGAACTTGGTTGGACATGGGAAAATACTCTAGGAGGTCAGGCACTTAGGTGCGGGAAAATTCGCCTAAGGCATGCGCAAGTTGTGCAAGTGTTGCCTATGTCGTGTTTGTGTTGCCTATGTTGTATGAATATTGTGTTGTATGCATAGTACTGTAGTCATGATCTACATTGCAATATGAGCCTTTGTGAGGCTACTCAGGATTGAGTCTCTACTACACTTTCCATGAATACTTCAATGCTTTGAAGAAGGACCTTGCAGTAGATCTACAGTTACCAAGAGTCCTACAAAGCAACTTATATCCTTCAGGCTGCCCTAGGAAAGGTCTTGTTCATATCAGACCTCTGGTCAGATTCTAACCTTTACCTATTCATGGCTATCACTGCACACTGGATTGCTAGGGCAAACAATAGTTCAGTCCTCATCTTGAATGCAGCATTGATAGCCTTCTATCATGTCCCAGGAAGTCACTCTGGAGAACTACTAGCTGATGTAATCTTGCATCTTTTGGATCAGGCTGGTGTGACCAAGAAGGTTAGTGTTTAATTGCACTGTGTAACATACTCTAACTTTGCTAGACTGGTCATTTTAGCTTGGACAATGCCGCCAACGACCAAGTTATCATGCTGTTAAGAACCATGCCGGAGGGTCGGATTAGGAAGGAAGGGCTTGGCCTCAGCTTGTACGCTGTGCCCCTTACCCGAGTACGTGCCCCACATTTGTCATATCCCATACATTAATGCTTCTCATCCAGACTTCCGGAACATAGATCCAATCCGGTCCGATGTACAGATCTGCTTCTGATCCGATATATGATAAGCTTCTTAATTCATTTCCTGTTCATATAACTCTATCACAGCCTCTTCTGCTATCGGTAATTCCTTATTACCGGTTTCTCGGTATTCCTTAACTTCCGGCTATGTTTTCCCTGATCCGTTTTACTTGTGATTGATTCCCCCACTCGTGATTTCCTTCCGGTTTCCGTTGATTAGTGATAGACTTTGCTTATACTTCGTACATAGCCTCAAGCCTTAGACATTCGGTATATAAACTCCTGTACTTACATTGTAACACCTTAGTTCGAATATCATCTTAGTTTGTCCTCTCTCTGTCATCCGGACTTGAGTACTCGTTAACTCTTGTCACCATCCGAGACTATACGGATTGTATCCGATAGTCTATATCTTCGGCTCTATCTTCGGATAGTCTTTACTCTGTTGTTTTCTAATCCGGACGCGTCCGGATTAGTCTTACTCGTCTTTCCGCTATCCGGATAACCTTCGGATATCAATACGTTATACGTTCTGATCTTTGGATCCGATACGTTAGTGTTTTCTGAAGTTCAAGGGCAATACTCGGGAAAGGGGCACAGCATACGAGCTGAGGCCAAAGCCCTTCGGATCCGTCAACCCGAGAGTACGACCTTAACAACATTTCAGAGTGAAGTCCAGTGGACATCCAATGAAGTTCAGTTGGACATCCGAAGGTAAGGTAACTCTGGTGGAAGAGCCCAGAGGACTTCCGGAAAGCGTGGGAAAGTCCGGATGAGATATCCGGAACTGTAGGAACTTGTCCAAGACCATATCCGAAGCGTGGGAACTAATTCCGGACGTATGTCTGGAAATAGGAAGGCTACTTAGAACAAGTCCAGAGGTGTGGAAAGAGTTAAAGACTACTTCAGGATAAATCCCAAGTAGAAACCAACAGAGGAAAGGCTGCAGCGGACTATGTCCGAAGCAGAAGGGAACAGGATGGGATGTCCGAGATTGGACCAGAGGAAGAGTGACGAAGGATGTCCGGAGGAACACAGGATGAGGGATGTCTATCTGGACGCAGTCCAGGATAGTCACGGATAAGCAGAGGATAACAAATAGCTATCCGGATGAAGTCCGGATTAGTTACGGATAAGCGAAGGACGAAGTAGAACTATCGGAATGAAGTCCGGAATAGTCAAGGATAAGGAATGACAAGGAATAACTATCGGACAAGGTCCAAAAGTAGCGGAGGTTAAGTAAAGACAAGGATTAACTATCGGACAAGGTCCCAGATAGCTAAGGATAAGGAAAGACTAGGAATAGCTATCGGACATGGTCCGGAATAGCTTAGGATAAGGATGGACAAGGATTGACTATCGGACGAGGTCCGAAAGTATCGGAACATAAGGAAAGACTACCGAAAGGTAGAGTCGGAGCATAAGGGATTCAATCCCTAAGACAAGAGAGATGGAAATAACGTTAATATTTGAACTCAGGTACTATGAGTATGTATGGAGGTTTATATACTAAGGCTCAAGGCTATGTACGAAGTATAAGCAAAGACTATCGCTAAACAATGAAAGCCGGAAGTTAGAATCACAAGTAAAAACGGAACAGAAAACATAACTAGAAATGAAACACAGGTAAACGGATCATGGAATGTAGTTGGATATTAAGGATTACCGAGAAGCCGGAAGTCAGGAATACCGAATAATGGAAAAGGCTGTGATAACGTTATATGCACAGGAAAGCTTATTGTATACAGTGGCTCAAAAGTGTCTCAATGTTGATACATTTTCATGTAATTGCTTCAGTGTGAGTTGGGGTGTGGGAATATGACTAAGCTGTTGAGACATGCTTTGTAGCCCTGCTTCCCAGCTTCATTTCGGCTCCCCATAGCGTGGGAATCTGATGTGACCGTGTGACAATATGGCCTATTTGATGTGTTGACTCATTGAGACACTTTTTTGACTTTGAATTTAACCAATACAATCCCTATAATTCTAGTACTTTGTGTGACTTTCTTTTGTTCTATTCACTTCTACCACTCTTCTAGACATATTCTCCATCAATTTAGAGTATATCACCATAGCAATATTATCACACTCCATTGTAACACTGTCCCACTATTACAATAGCCCCTATAGTAGATTTTAACACACTACAAGCAATTTTTTGAGTGACACCCAAGGATATTCAATAGGATTAATATCTTAAATATGTGCTGGACATGATAGAATAATAATATTGTGGTCTTCAAGCTATTGGTGGCCAATTTAGAAGTGTATATAGGGTTCTTATTCTGTCACACAATAGTATCTTCTTTATTAACCTACAACTCCTACTTGCTTCTCAGCAGATACTCCTGTTAAATTGAGGTTTACTACTCTACAATGATCCTCCTTTCTGCATCATATAAATTCCCAGTCTATTTCATCTCATATAGCCTCCTATCATCAAGTTTTCACCTTCAAACTTGCATGTTTGTTTGACTCTTCTGTATCTTAATAGATTTCTATCATTTTGAATACAATTACCTGGCCATCTAATCTCATTCTATATATTTCAACCTTAGTAAATAATCATTGGGTGTCTTTCAGACATAAGCAGCCTAGTATATATGCTTTAAAGCCATATTTTATTTTCTCTTAATATTGGTTAGTGACAGAAGAGTATTTTTCTTGGTTATAGCATTAAGATTAGCTGTCTCGAGAGTCTTACAGACTATTTAAGTGGAGATGATTATAGATATGATAGAAAGAATTGATTTTGTGGCCTTGGTCACATTAGCAACCTGCATAATTAAAATATAATAAACAAGAGATCTTAAGTCATATAGAACAATCTTCTAAGTTGACTATCAAATGACTTAAGAACTATGATATTACTATTCCATCATGTCCAGCACATATTTAAGATATCAATTCTATTGAATATCCTTGGGTGTCACTCAAAAAATTGCTTGTAGTGTGTTAAAATCTACTTTAGGGGCTATTTTAATGTGGGACAGTGTTACAATGGAGTGTGATAATATTGCTATGGTGATATACTCTAAATTGATGGAGAATATGTCTAGAAGAGTGGTAGAAGTGAATAGAACAAAAGAAAGTCACACAAAGTACTAGAATTATAGGGATTGTATTGGTTAAATTCAAAGTCAAAAAAGTGTCTCAATGAGTCAACACATCAAATAGGCCATATTGTCACACGGTCACATCAGATTCCCACGCTATGGGGAGCCGAAATGAAGCTGGGAAGCAGGGCTACAAAGCATGTCTCAACAGCTTAGTCATATTCCCACACCCCAACTCACACTGAAGCAATTACATGAAAATGTATCAACATTGAGACACTTTTTTGAGCCACTGTAGTATTAGAAATGGAACTGGACATCAGACTGGATCCGATATAGGTCCGGAAGTCTGGATTCAGAGCGTGGGAAAGTAGTCCGGATATATCCGGACAGGTTCTGGAAGTCTAGAGATCTGAAGATCCGAAGATTCAGGGGTCAGGGGTACAGGCTGGCTGTAGCATTCGGAAGGCTAGACATCAAGTTGGATGATGGATGGAGGTAGCAGGGCTGATCCTACTGAAGTATAGCATGCGCAAAAGAAAGGATGGTAACAATAGGGATGGGAAATGGGGTCTGGAGTACGGGATATGACACATGCAAAAGCTTTCACAAAGACTTGAGTCCCAGGGGATTGATTTCCCTCCCATCAACTGCAGGATCCCATGCTTCCCTCACATCATTGAAGAATACCATACAGCTGACTATTCATTTGTGCCTGATTATCGGGTCATTGGCAATCGCACTATCATCAAAGTGGAGTATATCAAGGCCCTGACAGGGAAAGCCATCCTCAGAGCTAGGGACATTGTGCACACAATTTGCACATCTAACCAGCAACATGATTCTTTCAGGGACACTATCATCACAGGTAACAAGAAGGAGTGGTTTCAAGATGACATGGGTGTGAAACTACAGCTCCCCATTGTCGAACTCCTGCTTGATGAGGCAACTTGCTGGGATTCAGTCTACATTATGCTTAACCATTTGCAAACCCTTCACTAGGTAAGGCATCACCCACTAAATGTCTGCCATGACTAATAGTTGCCCAGGCAATAGATTTATTCTTCAACTCTCCTACTCAATGCTCTATCAGCAAATTCAAACTGAGTTCAATGGAGTGGCAGTTCTTACAGGACATCGAAGTAATCCTAGAGGTTAGTTTTAGTGTATTCAAATTCCATGCTTCTGTAAGGACAAGTGTCTTTTGCATGCTGACTCAGACTTCAAATCAAACCACTATGGTCCCAGCACATCATAGATGTGAAGAGTGAAGCTCTTCACATCCAAACATATTTGGACACATTCTTTTCATTTTACACTTAAATTATACTATTTTCCCTTTGTTTTCCCTTTGACCGCACCACTATGCTACATATTCACACCTTGTTGCACCTAGGCATGTGCACACTCATCTCTTCCTTTGTTATGATGCCTTGTTTTTCCTTTATACTCATTATCATTGTATGTCCTTGAGCCACTCAATCATGTATATACTGTAACCTCGAACTCCTAGACTGAGACAAGCAGCAATAGAAGTCCATTTCCCTGCCAAAAAGCTTGTAGGAAAACATCCCTCAGAATCACTCAGTAAAATCTGTTCTCTCTCATCATCAAATTTTACTCCCTCAAAGAACTATTTGTCTTATCAATATTCCCCCTTGAACTCAACTTCAGCCTTATATATTGGAGCCCACTATGAGGGGAATATATCAAATACCCTTACACATTTTCTCAAATTTCTAGATCTCTGATCTACTGATCCCATCAAATCATAGACTTATAGACTCTTCCCTCACCTATTCCCAAAATTTCAAAATACTTCCATCCCAACGTTCAACTTGCCCTCAAAAATGCTGCCAGCATACAAAACCTGGCACCCAAGCCTAAACATCCCTGCATTGTTGTCCCTCATAAGAATCATGCCACATGATCCACAACAAAGGCATCCGTCTCAAACAAAACTCCCACCAAAACAGTACCTTCACCCATCCATCATCACCTAAACAGCCAAGAAACATCCCTTTACCTCACATCCCCGCTCTCAGCCATAACCGAAAGATTGCCAACCCCTAAGCCTGCCTCACCCAAACCACCTGCCCAAGCACTACCTCCTTCACATCTTGCACAACCTTCCACCCTAGAACTCCTTTCCGCACATTCCTCACAACCGCCAATATCGCATCCCATGTAGCCTCCGCCCCCATCCATTAACTCCACTGTCATGTCTAATGCTCATAAGGGCATCAGTGCTATGCCTGGCCCTGGTTCAAGCAAAGCTCCCTCCTTCAATGGAGAAACTGCTGACCTTCTTGAATTTCTTGAGTTATTTGACGACTTGGCTACATCTTTTGCACTAACCAACATAGAAAATACAAAATGGTGGTATGCTATGCGGACCAAGATACCAAATGATTCTGGGTGACTCTAGGAGGTTACATGAGCAAAGATTATACCCTCCTCAAGACCAACATCCTTGCTCAATACCCAGGCACATCTCTAGGAGTACAGTACACAATCCATGACTCGGAGTGCATCATCCTCAACATAGCCAACTCTGATATCTCTACAGAAACTGAACTTCTACAGTACTATAGGCAGTTCTGCCCTGTAGTAGTCTGGCTAGAGGTAAACTTGAAGATTTCAGCTTGTGAATGTGATTGATATTGCTGAAAGGGTCTTCCTCAATCTGTGCAACGTGCTATCCATATAGTACAGTAACTTATACCCGTCTGAGACGGACAGCCGAGGGTGACAACATACCAATAGAGATGGGCCAGCCCATGTGGGCCCATGACAATAATTGTACCATGATAGATGAGTGGGCCGAAGGGTGGTGTGTACCTAATGCAAATGGATGGGCCCAGGGTGTATAGTATAGATAGTAGTATAGTAATGTACTATATAATAGATTATGAATGGCAGTGTGTGATGGAGACAGGTGGGCCGGTATATGTAGTACATTGGAGACAAGTGGGCCAACAATGGATGGGTGCAATGGAGATGGGTGGGCCGGTAAATGAGACACAATGGAGACGGGTGGGCTAACAATTGATAGGGTGCAATGGAGATGGGTGGGCTGTATGATATGCTATCCGGTGCATACAGGATATACCAACTGGTACCATGCCCATCTGGTACGTCTAGCATACACATCAGGTCAGGGTTTAAAAGTCTGGTTGCAAGAGCAACAAAGACCACAATTAAACCACAACCAGACCACAACCAGACCATAATAGACCAGACCTCAGTTGCCAGTTGCCTCAGACAGGTTTAGGCCGGTCCAATTGCAGTTGCCTGACTTTTGCAAAAAAATGAAAGACCAGTCCAAGACCAGTTTCAACCAGTTTATTGTGAAACAAGTTGCCCATATATGAGTAGTACTCATCTAGGCGATTATACCAGTGGTTTAATCTTGAAAAATGGTTGAGATTTGGGAAAGATATATACATTTTAAGAATGACTTGTATAACTGACATAGACCAATATTTCTGGTTGTTTGCATTCCTACAACCGGTACACCGGTTACAACCAAAACCGGTTCTGTGACAGTGTAGTACTGTTTTCCATGATTGTAACAAAGGTTTATTTGTATTATACGGTTGAGATTTGAGTGAGATATGAGCATTTTAAGAATGTCTTGCACAACTGGCAAAGACCAATGTATTGACATATTTCTGGTTGTTTGCAGTCCTACAACTGGTTGCACACCCCTTGTAACCGGAACAGGTCCTGTGACAGTGTAGTACCTTTCCCCACTATTGTAACAGTGGTTTATTTGTATTAAACAGTCAAGATTTGAGCAAGATATGAATATTTTAAGAATTGCTCGTATAACTGACATAGATGAATATTTCTGGTTGTTTTCAGTCCTACAACCAGCTGTACACCAGTTGCAGCCAGGACCGGTCCTGTGACAGTGTAGCACTTCTTCCCACAATTCTAACAGTGGTTTATTTGTATTAAACAGTTAAGATTCAAGTAAGATATGAGCATTATAACAAAGGGCTTCCAAACCCCGCCCTGTATACTAGGATTTTCACCACAGGCCTCACAAACATGCTACAAGGTCAACAGGGCTTACAAGACTAGAACTACTCAGTAGCAGTCTAGTAACTTGATAGTTGTGTGCCTGAACTTTCTTGAACAGACCACTTTCTAGTATGTTGCTTATAACTCACTAGGATCTCAACCAAAAAATGTCATGAGACTATGGATAGACTACCATTGACAAGTGCTACAACTTTGATTTTCATCAGAAATATTCCTATGATCTGCCCTAGTCATTCCTTACCATGGTCCTTAATCAAAATCCTAGTCCCTAATAACCAAACCCTCGAAATTTCATATAGTCTTTCTTTACTATTTTGCTGTTGGTATTCTTACTTGGTCAATTGATTATCATATGATTGAGATACAAGCTAAAGACATCCAAACATCTGTGATAAACTGAGCCAAATGAAATTTAGTGCATATGGTTAGACCACAATTAGTGTTGAGACACATAAGCCTTTGCTTATTTTTACCCAATTGACAAGATAAGACTAGCTACAGTCTTGCCTTGACTAGCAGCACATATTGTGTCAAGCAACCAGTTGTATGACTGCAAACAACCAGAAATATTCATCTATGTCAGTTATACGAGCAATTCTTAAAATATTCATATCTTGCTCAAATCTTGACTGTTTAATACAAATAAACCACTGTTACAATAGTGGGGAAAGGTGCTACACTGTCACAGGACCTGTTCCGGTTACAAGGGGTGTGCAACCAGTTGTAGGACTGCAAACAACCGGAAATATGTCAATACATTGGTCTTTGCCAGTTGTGCAAGACATTCTTAAAATGCTCATATCTCACTCAAATCTCAACTGTATAATACAAATAAACCTTTGTTACAATTATGGAAAATAGTACTACACTGTCACAGAACCGGTTTTGGTTGTAACTGGTGTACCGGTTGTAGGAATGCAAACAACCAGAAATATTGGTCTATGTCAGTTATATGAGTCATTCTTAAAATGTATATATCTTTCCCAAATCTCAACCATTTTTCAAGATTAAACCACCGGTATAATCGCCTAGATGAGTACTACTCATATATGGGCAACTGGTTTCACAATAAACTGGTTGAAACCGGTCTTGGACCGGTCTTTCATTTTTTTGCAAAAGTCAGGCAACTGCAATTGGACCAGCCTAAATCTGCCTGAGGCAACTGGCAACTGAGGTCTGGTCTATTATGGTCTGGTTGTGGTCTGGTTGTGGTCTAATTGTGGTCTTTGTTGCTCTTGCAACCGGACTTTTAAACCCTGACCTGATGTGTATGCTAGACATACCAGATGGGCATGGTACCGGTTGGTATATCCTGTATGCACCGGATAGCATATCATACAGCCCACCCATCTCCATTGCACCCTATCAATTGTTAGCCCACCCGTCTCCATTGTGTCTCATTCACCGGCCCACCTATCTCTATTGCACCCATCCATTATTGGCCCACTCGTCTCCAATGTGCTACATATACCAGCCCACCTGTCTCCATCACACACTGCCATTCATAATCTATTATATAGTACATTACTATACTACTATCTATACTATACACCCTGGGCCCATCCATTTGCATTAGGTACACACCACCCTTCGGCCCACTCATCTATCATGGTACAATTATTGTCATGGGCCCACATGGGCTGGCCCATCTCTATTGGTATATTGTCACCCTTGGCTGTCCATCTCAGATGGGTGAATTCACTGAATGGGCTCTGCTATCAACCGATGTTTAGAGCTGAAGAAAGTTAATTACACAAGGAACAAGGCAACTGACTTCGAGAAAGTCCTAGAAGCAGGATGTTTTGTATTCTCAGATGATGTGTTTAACACTGACTTAAACGAACCCATCACCAGCCGTCTTAAGTCTATGCAAGATATCCATGGATCTAGAACCAAACCAATGCATCCAAACTGGGACTCTGATGATGAAGGAGAATGAAAGGATGCATGAAGAGAGGTTTATATGAAACGAGTTGCATTCACACCTTCCTCACCTCCTCCCATGAAGTCAGCTATGGACAAAGTCGAAGACCTAGCTAGGAAGATGCATGGATTGGATATAGGTGACATTACATACTCAGGCTGCTACACATGACTCATTTGCCTAGCACCTGACACTGTCCAGGCTTGGGCCTCTCCAAAGTCATGCCAACTCACCAATATGCTCCTTCCGTCCCAGACAATGCTACCATATCTTCCTTTACCTCCTTGCCCTTCATCCAATCCTCAAGTCACCCCTACCTGTTTCTTCTGTGGAGGTCCTCATGTCATGCATAACTGTATGACAGCAGAAGAATACTTACATGCTGGATGCATCATTCACAATGGCCAGTATTTTGTCTTCCCTGATCACTCACACATCCATTGTTTGGGTACTGAAACCATCAAATAGTTAGTAGACACAAGGTACACCAGCAACATTACTCCAACCCCAGCCACAGGTTCCAACTTAATCCCTCTCAACCCACTACAATGCGATACTATACCCCCACCCTCAGCTAATACCACCACGTTGGCCTTCATATCTGAATCCTACTTTCTCTAATGTACTCCTGTTGTTGAAAATCATGCAGTCATGGTAATTATCGAAGAAGAAGACGATGAAGAGGGCAAGAAAGTATTAGCTATCACCAGGCCCAAGGCTATGGCCACCTCCATGACGAATAGCAACAAACTTCCCTCCCCAGCATGCTCACTACCTCCCATCTCTCAAAATGTCACCAAAGTACCAGCATTTAAATACAGGTCCAAGGCTGCCTTACCTAATGCTGCTAAACATGTTTATGAGAGCATTCTCAACATTCCTGTCCCTCATCTAATGATATCTGACTTACTGTCAATTAGCCCAGATCTTCATAAAGAGGCAATCGAGCACCCACATACTTAGTGGGTACCTGTACCCTCCACCATCTTAGCTAATGCACTCGCATTGGCCTCATCACCCCCATTGCAAATAGAACACACAACACCCCTGCATGAACTCTGTGTAACACTAAATGGGACCCACTTCAAATTAGGACTACTTGATGAAGGATTAGAGATTGTAGTCATACGGGAAGATGTGTGGAAGGAGACGAGAGCACCGATGAATGCAAGTGTGCAAATGTGGATGTAGACCACTAATGGTGGTTCACAGGACATGAAGGGTTGCATTGAGATGTTGGAAATAAACATTAAGTGCATCAAGACTTGGGCTCATGCATATATTGTACCCGACATGCCTTACAGACTGCTCTTGGGATGACCTTGGCAGCATCTCATCTGTCTGTCCGAAGCTGAGGACTCAGATGGTGTAGAGATAACTATATGAGATCCTACTAACCACGCTAACACCAGAACTGTCACCACCACACCACAACCATGGCCTCACCCAAACGGTTCATTCATCCTCACAGCAGCCCAGCTTTTATTCCATCCTGCTCCACCAACCTCAGTTACTTGCCTTGCCCAAACAACATCTACCATATCCTCACCCCAGAAACTCAATGCCTCCACCCTCTCCAAATTCCTCTTGCAAAATGTGTTCGAAATACTTCCTGACCAACAGGTGTTAGCCTACAAGAAGGTGGCAAACTGCATCAAACCCATCACCACCACCATGCCAGCCCACACCCGCATTATACATCAATTTCCTGAAGACCCTCTGTCCTCCTTACTCCATTTATCTTCACAACCTCCCGACTTTGAACCAGGCATGTGTTTGACTCAAGAACAAATGGAAGAGCTCAGCGTCTTTCAGAACGACTTCCTTTGGCACAAGGAGCACAAGCTTGCAGCCCACATGCTGACCCTTAATGAAACAGCCTTGGCCTGGGATGAAATGGAGAAAGGACATTTCCGGGATGACTACTTTCCCCCAGTTATAATCCCTACCATTGAGCATACCCCCTGGGTCCATTGCCAACCTCCCATTCCCCCTGGTATTCACGATGAAGTCATTGCACTCATCAAATCCAAAATTGCTTCTGGAGTCTACTAGGTGTCCAACAGCTCATACCAATCCAGGTGGTTTTGTGTAGCTAAGAAAAATGGCTTAGTCTGCATCGTACACGATCTACAACCTCTCAATGCTGTTATGGTCAAGGATGCAGCTACCCTTCCTCATGTTGAGCTTTTTGCAAAACAGTCAGCAGGATGTGTTATCTATACTATGATGGATCTTTTTGTTGGATTTGATCATCGACCCTTAGCAGAAGAATCACACGACTTGACCACTTTCCAGACACCATTTTGGACCTTCCAACTCACAGTACTTCCCCAGGGATGGACTGATTCTCCCACAGTATTTCAGAACGATGTTGCATTCATCTTACAACACAAAATAGACATTGCGCCCAATTTTCAAGACAACATGAATATTCTGGGACCCCACACTAGATACGAGCTAGCTGATGGTACCTACAAAACTCTTTCTGACAATCCTGGCATCCAGTGGTTCATGTGGGAACACTGTCAAGACATCAATCACATACTTCACTGCTGTCATATCCCGTACTCCGGACCCCATTTCCCATCCCTATTGTTACCATCCTTTCCTTTGCGCATGCTATACTTCAGTAGGATCAGCCCTGCTACCTCCATCCATCATCCAACTTGATGTCTAGCCTTCCGAATGCTACAGCCAGCCTGTACTCCTGACCCCTGAATCTTTGGATCTTCGGATCTCTAGACTTCTGGAACCTGTCTGGATATATCCGGACTACTTTCCCGCGCTCCGGATCCAGACTTCCGGACCTATATTGGTTCTGGTCTGATGTCCAGTTCCATTTCTAATACTATACAATAAGCTTTCCTGTGCATATAATGTTATCACAGCCTTTTCCATTATTCGGTATTCCTTACTTCCGGCTTCTTGGTAATCCTTAATATCTGACTACATTCCATGATCCATTTACCTGTGTTTCATTTCTAGTTATGTTTTCTGTTCCGTTTTACTTGTGATTCTAACTTCCGGCTTTCATTGTTTAGCAATAGTCTTTGCTTATACTTCGTACATAGCCTCAAGCCTTAGTATATAAACCTCCATACATACTTGTAGTACCTCAGTTTGAATATTAACGTTATTTTCCATCTCTCTAGTCCTAAGGGATTGACTCCCTTATGCTCCGACTCTACCTTTCGGTAGTCTTTCCTTATGCTCCGATACTTTCGGACCTTGTCCGATAGTCAATCCTTGTCCATCCTTATTCCTAAGCTATTCCAGGACTATGTCCGATAGCTATTCCTAGTCTTTCCTTATCCTTAGCTATCTGCGACCTTGTCCGATAGTTAATCCTTGTCTTTACTTAACCTCCGCTACTTTTGGACCTTATCCAATAGTTATTCCTTGTCATTCCTTATCCTTGACTATTCCGGACTTCATTCCGATAGTTCTACTTTGTCCTTCACTTATCTATAACTATTCCGGACTTCATCTGGATAGCTATTCGTTATCCTCTGCTTATCCGTGACTATCCTGGACTGCGTCCAGATAGATATCCCTCATCCTGTGTTCCTCTGGACATCCTTCATCACTCTTCCTCTGGTCCGATCTTGGACATCCCATCCTGTTCCTTTCTGCTTTGGACATAGTCTGCTATAGCCTTTCCTCTGTTGGTTTCTACTTAGGATTTATCCTGAAGTAGTCTTTAACTCTTTCCACACCTCCGGACTTGTTCCAAGTAGCCTTCCTATTTCCGGACATATGTCCGGATTTAGTTCCCACATGCTTCGGATATGGTCTCGGACGAGTTCCTACAGTTCCGGATATCATATCTGGACTTTCCCACTGCTTTTCTGGAAGTCCTCTGGGCTCTTCCACCAGAGTTACCTTACCTTCGGAGTTCAACTGAACTTCGTTGGATGTCCTCTGGACTTCATTCCGAAATGTGGGGCACATACTCGGGTAAGGGGCACAGCGTATGAGCTGAGGCCAAGCCCTTCCTTCCAAATCCGACCCTCTGGCATGGTTCTTAACAACCGCCTCAAACATGCTGAAGCTACCGTATCAGCCAAGAAACTCTACCTTTGTGTACCAGAAGTAACAGTGGTAGGGCAGCGCTGCACCTATCAAGGGCACATCCCCAAGGAGTCAAAAGTTGCCAAAATCAAGAACTGGCCATCATGTACCTCCCACACTGAAGTGCGTGTGTTTCTAGGTACCGCAGGAACTATGCGCAATTGAATCAAAGATTATGCTCACATCACACATCCTCTCACTGATCTCACACACACTAACACTCCCTTTCATTGGGATTCAGTCACGCAGGAAGCTATGGACACTCTCAAACACACCATCATCACCTCACCTGCCATCTGTCCCATCAATTACTCATCCAAAGACAAAGTCATATTGGCCATCAACTCTTCTTATGTTGCCTACAGTTGGATCTTACTACAAGTTACTAATGGAAAATGTTACCTGTCATGATTTGGATCCATCATCTGGAATGAGCGAGAAGCTCGTTACTCCCAGGCCAAGATCGAACTGTATGGTCTCTTCTATGCCCTTCAAGCTGCCAAAGTTTGGCTCATAGGCCTTCACTCATTTACTGTGGAGGTCGATGCTAAGTACATTAAGGGTATGTTGAGTAACCCTGATGCACAGCTGAATGCTGCAATGAATTGATGGCTGGTGGGTATCTCCCTCTTCAACTTCCAACTCAAGCATGTCCCAGGCACTAAGCATGCAGGACACAATTGTCTTTCTAGACAACCACCAGCACCAGCAGATGAAGAAGACTTAGAAGAGACATCAGAAGATGTAGAAGAGTGGGTGGACAAAATACTTGGTTGTAGTGTGTGGGTAGCAAAGGAGCTGGATAGTGAATGGGACAGGACGATGAACAACACTCTTATATTTAATATATCTACAATAATGACCCCCGACTGTGTTATTCCATCTGATAACAATTCCCTTCGACTTGACACCGACCTTCAGTCCATTGAAACATTCCTCAAAATGTAATCATCTCCTGTGTCCACCCCAATCTCAGATCACACACAACTCTACAAACAAGTGCATCAATTCTTCATACAAGGACATTGTTCATGGTGCAAAGAACCAGCCGGACGTCACCAGCTCGTCATATTCAGTCCAGATTACCTGCAAATCCTGCAAGATACTCACAACAAACTCGGGCATAAAGGATTTTATTCCACTCATCACATATTATCAGATTATTTCTGGTGGCTCTCTCTTGATAAAGACTTGACCTGGTACCTTAAAATGTGCCATCAATGCCAGACTCGTTCAGTCACCAAGGTCATCCTACCTCCCTCTGTCTCCATGCCAGCCTCATTATTCCAAAAGACATACACCAACATCATGTTCATGCCTGCATCTCATGGATACAATTATATTGTACAAGCTCACTGTCCCCTCTCTTCATGGCCTGAGTGGAGAATGCTCAAATCAGAAATGGCACACACCTTGGGGACTTTCATTTTTGAAGAGATTTTGTGTAGGTGGGGAGTGATAGAAGAGATAGTAGTGGACAATGGGCCACCATTCATAGTGGCAGTCAGCTGGTTAGCACAGAAGTACCACATCCACCATATCCACATCTTGGCATACAACTCTCAGGCCAATGGCATCATTGAACAATTGCATTGAACAATCTGTGACTCTCTTGTGAAAGCTTGCAATGGTGACATTACACAGTGGCCAAAGTTTGTGCCCTACATGTTCTGGGCAGACCGAATCACCACTCGCTGCACCACAGGTCATTCTCCATACTACTTGGCTCATGGCATTGAGCCCCTCCTCCCCCTTGATCTTACAGAAGTGACTTTCATGTTACCAGACATCCATGCGCCACTTTCTACAGCAGAATTGGTTGGGTTATGAGCACATCAGCTTGCAAAATGAGAGGATGATTTAGCCCTTGCCCGACAATGACTTTTCAGCAGCTGTCTAGCTTCAGTCAAGGACTTTAAGCACCGCTTTGCTTCATTCATCCATGACTACAACTTTTCACTGGGCTCTTTCATGTTAGTCCTCAATAAGAAGATTGAAGCAGCCTCCAACATCAAGTGCAAACCTCGCTATTTCAGCCCCATGATAGTTGTTTCTCACTCTTAAGGAGGGTCTTACACACTTGTGGAGATTAATGGAACTGTATCTAAACTCAAATTTGCAGCATTCCACATCATCCCTTACCATTCACACTCTTCCACCTCCATCAAAGTAACTCAATACATCAACCTGCAAGCACTCTCAGGAACCAACACAGAGCAAGACTAGCTGCATATCCTATTTCTCGTGTCCCATCTCTCATATTTTCTTTTGCTACATGACCATACTCTATAGATTTCATTTGGGTACTAGGGAATCAACCGAGGACAATTGATATTTGAAGTGGGGGAGTGATGTAAGGACAAGTGTCCTCTGCATGCCAACTCAGACTTCAAATCAAACCACTATACTCCCAGCACGTCATAGATGTGAAGAGTGAAGCTCTTCACATCCAAACATATTTAGGACACATTCTTTTCATTTTACACTTAAATTACACTATTTTGCCTTTGTTTTCCCTTTGACTGCACCACTATGCTACATATTCACACCTTGTTGCACCTAGGCATGTGCACACTCATCTCTTCCTTTGTTATGATGCCTTGTTTTTCCTTTATACTCATTATCATTGTATGTCCTTGAGCCACTCAATCATGTATATACTGTAACCTCAAACTCCTAGACTGAGACAAGCAGCAATAGAAGTCCATTTCCCTGCCAAAAAGCTTGTAGGAAAACATCCCTCAGAATCACTCAGTAAAATCTGTTTTCTCGTCGTCGTCAAATCTTACTCCCTCAAAGAACTATTTGTCTTATCAATATTCCCCTTTGAACTCAACTTCAGCCTTACACTTCATCTGATTGTGTTATATCAGGTGCCCCATGCTGCCCAGCAATGCATGTTAGGCGAATACACTCCTAAGCTGAGTAGTGCATTTCCAGCATTTGAAATATTTATTGAGTACTGGAAGCTTTTGGCCCAACATGTCCCACACTGTGACCCTCTTGTCAAGATAGGTTTAGAGTGGGCTGATAAGTATTATGAGAGGATGGGCACCACAAATGCCTATGCAGTCGCTATGTGTGAGTCTGTGGGTATCTTTTAGTAATGCATAGTTGCTCATGTATGTGTTTATCAGTCATTGATCCTAGGAATCCTGAATAACATGGGTTCAAAGTCATTAGGAGGAACAAATGACTAAAGATATAGAAGAGCATATAATCCATCTGGTACGTCTACCACCATGCAATTCCAAAGGTCAAACTAATATATTATCATATGTAGATGCATCAGAAGTGAGCTGAAAATGGCTCAGCATATGTAAGGTCTTCAATCAATGAAGTAGTCCTTCGACAACAACCATGCATGCTAGGCTCGCACCTCTACAGACTACCTGATATCAATGTCCTGCTATGTCATGACAGCAGTACCCAAATAGTCAAGCAAGAGTTTAAGGCCTACACCATAGCCAATCTTAGCCCCAAGACAACAGACATACTTGCATTTTAGGGAGGTGAGTATCCTGAATCTTCATATGTTATACCTTTTGTCATTGACCATGAGGTAGTTGACAAGGTCGCAGAGACATCATTCTTGACAATTTTTGATATTGCAATGGACTTTCTCCCAATACAGGCCTCCACTGTTCTGTGTGAGTGAGTTTTTTTGTCTAGTAGCAAAACTGACACTAAGAAATGCAATCACACAAGCCTGGTCCTGATGGAGGCTCTGCAGGTGGTAAAGTTCCTCCTGAAAAAGGAGTGACTCAACTTTACCAAAGGTTGGAAGGCATTGCAGAAGGATATGAAATATAAGACATTGCACAAATGAAATGAACCTAACCATCTCTTGACATTATCTAACAGTGGCATTACAGGTGATGTATGCAACATTCTTCTCAGACCTATCACAGAGGAGGAGTGTGATGACATCGATGATTCTCCAACTACCTGTGATTTATGATGTATGCTTTCCCCACTTGATTTGTGTGTCTTCTTTACCCTATCCCCACTCATTCTGGCTGCCTGGCTATTTTCAATTGTGAACTTGTTTATTTGCTCTTCCTTGACAGTCTGTGCTTCATCTCAACAGGCCAAGTGCTCCATTGGTCTTTATCTGGCTAATCACCTACTCACACTTTGCAGCATGCCAACTGTCTCGCAACTCAAGCTCAAGCATAGATGTCTGTAAGTACTTTTCCATTTCTAACTCATAGACGATCCTTAATGTTTTTTGATCTAGGTATGGGCACATCACACCCAGCCATCATGCCTAGAGCCACACTATTCATTCCTTGTGCTATTAACTTTTTGAATTCTCTAGATAAATTCCGCACTTTCTATGTCAACAGATTCGCTGACCATCATGCATGTGAAATCACATTATAACCTTGTACCACTCAGCTCCCCTCTCCCATATCTTGAACGACACATCCATTGCCAAATTCATACTCCCTTCATTCATCTCACTCGGCTCCCCACTATAATGATCAAGCCAGCCCTAGGCTTGTAAGATCATATACTGATGATCATCTAAAGTGTTACCCTTATCCTTAGGTGGATCTTTCTATTCCAATAGGATCGCACTTCTCAGGATCTTCTTTAATTACCAGACCACACTTGTTGAACCTCCTCATGTCCTACCCATCGCTACTTAACTCCATTGGTGCATTATTCCTTATTGATTCCTATTGCTAATAGTCCACAGGTGCATATTACATGTTACTGCTTAGTTGCCAATGGTACTCTTACATATGGTATCCCCACACTATTTACCATCGCTACTAACTTCACCTGTACATTTCAAGGTTTCATGTGGCAGGGTATATAGGACCAAAAAATCACCTACTTACTTACTTTCCCTCTCTCAGACCTTAGTAGTGTTAGTTACCTGTGATCACCTTCTGCGGAATAGAGATAACTTTGCATTGTATCCTGTCTCAAGGAAATCATCAGTAATTGACCATCTGCTGCCAGACTACTACTAGTGCACTGTGGTATCCCCTTAATTGTTTCTTGGACCTTTGTTCTGGTACTAGCTCTTCTCCTGACCTTCCTAGTACTAAGGAACTGCAGCTGTTCACATCTATCAATAGTTGCTGGACCTCAGAGACTACTGACAGATTCCAGTACTTGCCTATAGCCTGTGCTTGCCACTCAGTACCTTCAGTTGACCTCGCCTGTTCTTAATTTCTAGCAATCTCTTTTGTCAAGGAGATACATTCACTTTTGGTTCCCTAAGGGACAATTACTGAAGCTTGTATCTATAGGGAATAGGCTAAGTCTATACTAATGTAGCCATTTTCTATCAGTTTCACTGCTCCTATATCTCCAAGGACACATCCAGTGTCAAATCCATACTCCCTTCATTCATCCTGGTGTTCAGCCCCCCTCTCCCATATCTTCAAGGGCACATCCAGTGCCAAATTCATACTCTCTTCATTCATCCCAGCATTCAGTTTCCCTCTCCCATATCTCCAATGACACATCTGGCACTGAATCAATTTATTAAAGTATGTTTTGGAGTGTCACATGTTCAGGCCATTAATCTTCTCATCCAAGCAGGAAATCATTCATACAATCATGTACAGACATCAACAATCCTTCTCTAATCATATGGCTCTCCACACAGTTACTTCTACTCCTGCCTCCCCAACATCCTCGACAACCACATTTGCCACCTTAATCTCAACATCTGACCTCCTCTTTCCCCTCCTCTCTCCCTTGCTCTTTCCTCTACTCATTCTCTTCTCCTCTCCTCTTCTCTCTTCTGTCTGAGTCTCTGTCCTTCTCTTTCAGCTCTGTGCTGTTGTCACTGTTGCTCTCACAATTGTTGCATGTGAGTAGCACTGCAATACAACTGATTTTGTGTTAGTATTTGATTAAACATTATTCAGACCACACACATTGTCTTGGGGACTCATAGATGCTTGACAAGTTGTATGTTGATTGATGATAATGGTAGATCAAGCAGTAGTAGAGCGCACTATGATATTGATAGCTACTTGCAAGCTATTTGCTGGCTGTAGATTAGTCAACAATCTATTTTTAGTCAGTTATTCTTGGCACTAGTTGAGCACTCAAGTTCACGTACTTGCTTATATATATTGCAACACCATTTTCTAAGTCCCACAGACGAAATGTCTTGTCATATGAGGCTGTTGTAGAAACTCATTCCTGAGTAGCCTCACAATGGCCCATTTTCATATATAGGTCAAGTCTATGGTACTATGCATGTAACATGATGCACACACAACACATGCAACTTAGGTGACACAAATGTGACATAGGCAACACTTGTGTGACTTGTATACACCTTAAGCAAACTTTTCTGCACCTAAGCGCCTTATGGTGCCTGACCTCTTGGAGTATTTTCCCATATCCAACCAAGTTCCCAGGTGTGTATTTCTCCATTTATGATTTATTTCATTATCATACCATATTTATTTTTCACTTTACTTCACCTACTACATTTTGACCTTTACACACTGGACCCAAACCCATAACCACTACCATCTCACTACCAGCACCAACTATGATGTTCTATCTATGTTTTGAATAAATCATCACAAGCCCTAGTAGCAGTTAGCTCTAGTGGCTACATTCGCATCTCAGTTCACGTCTTAATGTCTCATTAAGTCTCGCTATTGTTTTCCTACCACTTTCACTCAGTTCTGCTTTGCAACATGTGACTTTCTCACACTTTGCGCACCTATAGTGCCTTGTTCTTGCACCTCACACATTCCCCTAGAATTGACAGCACCTGTGGATTCCAGCTCTCTTGCTTCCCCTAAGGGATGAACATATCACACACCAATTTCTTCCCTTCAATATTTATATCAGCTGCACCCTCAGCTGAGTTGAAGATCCTTCACCATCACCATACAACATTTATTGGGGAAGACTGCAGCTGCAAAGACACTTTCTTTATTTGACTAGTCATGGTGGGCAGTTTTTGCTTTCATAATTCTGTGCAAGTTGGATGAGCACAACTTGCAGGACAGCTTGTGAGCATCTTGATCTAAGTTTTTCAAAGGTGTGTATAGTGCTTAATGGGCCTTTTGGTGCTTCTTCACAGCCTTGCTATATCATCAGACACCTAGGACACTACTCCCTTGTGCATAGGACATGCAGGTTGGCCTCACTCTTCACCTAGCTAGTCCTCCATGCATTCATTCCTCCATCACCACCCACTCCATCCTGGATGAATTGGTCAGAGAATTGACACCACTCAGCCTACCGGAAAGACAGGGATGCATATCTGCAGGGTGGAAAGTCTATCACACAGCAGAAACAGACAAGATGTAGTACAATGTACTCCTCAACCCCTCATTCAGCAGTAACTGTGATCGCGATCAACAGTAATATGGATCTACAAGCTCTTCATTTCAGGCATCATCTTTCTAGCAACTCTACAAACTCATCAGTATCACCCACCCAGTCACAGATGAGCCCTATCATCAGACAACACCGCCCCCAAATAAAGATCCCCATGATGAATTGCCCATTCATGGTCTGTGAGTCAACTCTGGTTCTGATCTCCCCAAGCATGCATATTGATCATCCACAGGTGCACATCAGCCACTACAACCTGATTGGCAGATCATGCCTGGGCCCAATTGTGCAGACGAATGTTGATGGATATGAGTGGTATGGTATGGGTTCAGAGTGGAGGATCAGCATGGTACATTGTAGAGACACAATCCTGAGTAGCCTCATAAAGGCCTATTTTCTGATGTAGGTCATGACTACATGTACTATACATGCAAGGCGACACTAGCATGATAACTTGATGTTCATGTGACCAATGCAACATAGGCGACACTACGCAACTTGCACACACCTTAGGCACATTTTCCCATGCCTAAGTGCCCTATGGCACCTGACTTCCTGGAGTGTTTTCCCATGTCCAAACAAGTTCCCAGGTGTGTATTTCCCCTTTTATCATTTATTTTATTATCATACCATGTATGGACCCTTAGTTACATCACTTTAGCACTAACTATTCAGTTCTGCACATGTTTGTATAGGTTTTCTACCTTTTTACCTTGATACTTTTCACTTCAGTTTTCACTACACTTTACTACCCATTACCTTTCACTTCATCAGTTACCAACTATCAAGTTCCAAGTTTTTATTATGTTTTGACCAATTGATCTTTATGTCTTCATGCCCTATTAAGTCTCAGTATTGCCCACATACCACTTTCACCCAGTTCTACTTTGCAAGGCGCCACATTCCTGCACTTCGCACACCTATAGTGCCTTATTCTCACACCTGTCACCTTGTTCGCATGCCTCATGCATTCCCCTAGAGTTGTCTACATTTGTGGATTCCAGCTCTCTTGCTTCTCCTAAGGGACGAACATATCGCACACTATTTTCCTCCTTCAACATTTATATTAGCTACACCCTCAGCCGAGTTAAAGATCCTTCAATGTAGTATATACCCTTAATGGTCACTTCATTGCTCAACAGAATGCAGCGTCCATCATTCATGCCATACAGAGATGGCATCCCTTGAACCTCAAGTTGCACACAAAACTTGCACTTGTGTATCAGTCTTTCTTGTGGCATGGGTGTCTTTTTCATCAAGAACAAGCAGACATGACACTCTATATAATCAACCTGCTGAGCAATGACTTCCATGCCAAGCAGTTCAAGCTGTGCCCTACTTGATAGAACTTGTGTATCATTTACAAATTATGAGATTATATATATAATATTACTATTATTATCAGTCTACTAGAGAGCTGGCTTGAGCTGGCTAGAAGATTGTAAATGCAGCTCCATTGACCAGACCAGGCTACTAATTACATAAGCCATAACTACATATATGGCTTGGCTAACTACAGCTCTGCTTGCAGCTAAAGCTGGCCACAAGCCAGAGCTGTGGCAACACTAGTGCCAGACACGTCCTCAGTGCCAGGCTGAGGTGTGTCTGCTCTTATCCATACCACACCACTGAAGGAGCGGACGGGTCTGAGGACAGCACCATTGACATGAGAGTCATTAGACATCTCCACCATCAAGGTATGTTTGTTTTGATTAGTTGGTACTGTACTAAGAGATGACTCACTTTGGGTATCTAGGGTGTCTTTGATGCTAGCAGTAAGTGTGGTGCACTGAGAGCACAATGGGTAACGAGAAGGCATGATAGATGTTGTTGGACTGGTACATTGTGGTGGGCTAAACTGGGTTTGTTCCAGATTCGACAAGAGTGGGGGATTTTTTGTTTATGGAAGTTTGTAGACTTTAGTTTGTCAAAAAAGATGTGACATTGAGTATTTAGCTTTGTAAGCTCAAAGACAACAGCACAAGTGGAAGAGTGCACTTGCTCAGAATGACAGGAAAAAGTCTGCAATTCAGGGGTTCTAGACACACTGCAGTATACTAAGATTAGGGACTGTATTTAAAGCTAAGCAAACGGTAAGTATCGGAACACTATCAAAAGGAACGGAACTGGTAAGAGTAAGGACCGGGTGGTAAGGTACCTATGGAGGTGACAGTGAATGCAGAGGGACTGGACAGGTATATGAAAGTGAGATAGGAGTCTGACATATTCAGATGTTTTAATTGAGGCCGAGGGAGTGACGCAACTGTTACACTGACATGCCTACCATTCACTTCGTACCATGGTCACCGGTACAAATTTCAAAAGGGGGAAAGACTGCACAGACTACTGTAGAAAACACCACGTCCGTCGTTCGTGCATCACGGTACATGCAAGCTGCGCTAATATGTCGTCAGCATCGGAGACCTTCAGGTGTATAAATTTGCGCCCGCCAAAGGCAATCATTTTTGTGCCGACTTTGTCGGCGCTACTTGAGTACTATATTAGAGCTGACCACCGGAAGCAAATGGAGTCGAAGCGGTAGAATCGATCTCCATCTTTGAGCTGATATTGGGGTTTGCTATGGTGGGCAAAGATTCCACCTCCAATGCAAATTGGGTTAATTGCTGCCTGATGGTGATTTAGCTCTCAGTAGTCGAGATGGAATTTGGAACTTACTGCTTGTGCTGTTTGAGTTCCTCGAGCATTGCAACTACACTGTCCTGTTCCTCGACTAAAAGGTCACCTCCTGCAAGTGTGCTTGCGTAATCTTTCGCTTGAGCGAGTGCATATTTGAAATCGTTCGTCTATTAAGAACGCTGGTCAACATACTCAATGATCTTGCCGTAGGAAAGGACATACCGCATGTAGAAGTGCTTGTTTGGCTACAGGAGTTGCTGTGCCCTCTGCTTTTTGAGTGAGCTCAAGCACCACAGCAAGCTTGGGTAGCAATTCATCGAAGAGTGCAGTTGGTAACGAATGAGTCCATTCCGGTGTACCAATGGCCATGGCCATGTTCCAACATTCAATTCGAAGGTCCGAGTCCGACAAACCCAAATCGCTTATGTCATCCATTAATGGCACTGCGGCAAAGCTTGCCTTTCAGTCACTTCATCACTTCATGTCATCACAAAGCAATCTAGATGTGAGTGTCGTTCAAGATCTTCTGGATATGTGTATTTCTAACAGATCTGAAGAGAGCCATAGAGCTTGTCAAGGGTGCTATCGAGGATGACGAAAAGCAGAACTACCTTGAAGCGTACAAGCAGTACATGAATTCACTGGACTATTTCATGCTGGCTCAGAAGTGTATGTCCACTTCCGCAAAATCTGCAGTGTGCGCTCAGTATAAATGCCAACGTAGACGAGAAGAATGAGAAAGCCAAGCTACTCGTCAGGGCGAAGATCGAGGAATATCTTGCACGAGCAGAGACCTTGAAGAAGCATTTACAGAGAGATGAGAAGAAGTCACGCAAGGCCGTCAGTGTTGATGGTTCTGCTAACGGCACCGGGGGCAAAGGCTCCGCTGATGGTCCCGATGATGACAAAGATCCCGAGCTCAAGAAGCTACGCGCGGGTCTTTCAAATGCCATTCTAGCTGAGAAACCGAATGTGAAGTGGGATGATGTCGCTGGTTTAGAAGGAGCGAAGGCATCCCTCAAAGAGGCTGTTATTCTTCCTATCAAGTTTCCGCATCTCTTCACTGGAAAACGGACACCATGGCGAGGCATCTTACTATACGGCCCGCCTGGAACAGGCAAATCTTACCTTGCGAAAGCTGTTGCTACAGAAGCCAAAAGCACATTCTTCAGCGTCAGTTCAAGTGACCTGGTCAGCAAGTGGCAGGGCGATTCAGAACGGTTGGTGCTCGACGCTTCGCTATGTTCAGCTCGCCTCACAATGTCCTTTTAGGCTGGTAAAGAATCTGTTTGAAATGGCGCGCGAACAAAAACCTGCAATTATCTTTATCGATGAAGTCGACTCTCTAGCCGGAACGCGAAATGAGTCTGAATCGGAAGGCTCACGGCGGATCAAGACTGAGTTCTTGGTGCAAATGAATGGTGTTGGCCACGACGACACTGGCGTTCTCGTTCTTGGGGCAACTAACATCCCTTGGCAACTTGATCCTGCAATTAAACGTCGTTTCGAGAAACGAATATATATTCCACTTCCTGGCCCGGACGCGCGGAAAAGAATGTTTGAAATCCACGTTGGTAGCACGCCATGCGAGCTAGAGCAGAAAGACTATCGTCTTCTGGCCAATCGAACAGAAGGGTATGATCTTTTCACCCCATCAAAGCGAAGTGATCCACCCAATTACTACCTAGGTATTCTGGCTCGGATATTTCCATCGTAGTTCGCGATGCTCTTATGCAACCAGTTCGCAAAGTCATATCAGCAACACACTTCAAGCCTATACCACCTTCTTCGTCGTCAGAAAAGGCTAAGTGGACACCATGCTCGCCGGGCGATTCAGATGCCGTTGAAAAGACTTGGTCGGACATTGACTCTGATGAGCTTGTAGAACCACCGCTGAGGCTGGCAGATTTCATTAAGAGCTTAGACAATGTGCGACCAACGGTCACCGAGGTAGACATCAAGCGACATGATGATTGGACGAAGGAGAGCGGTATGTTCTCCATACATTAGACGCAACCTAGTTATAATTGACCATTGGCTTTCCAGGCAACGACGGGGCATAATTTTGTTCTTAGCCTACTCCAATTTACTGCATACCACGATACCGTACTGTTCTATGACATATTCCACATAGCAAAGGAGTCCCTTATGCTGGTTCAACAATAGTAGGTGGCATAAAGACATCAATTTCATAGCCAAGTAAGTACTACGAGAAGCTATGGTAGGCGTTGTGTAGACGGTAACAGATGTAAAAGTAGGAAAAGGAAAATTTGATACAACGACAGGAGGCGTACTGTTCTCTGTGTATTATGCTTCAAGAATACAGGCGGCGCTGTGTTCCAAGAGGGCTAATATTAGGGTTACAACATACGAGGTGTTGGCACACGCGGTACCCCCGCAAGAACGCGCCTCACGGTGACATCTGCGCATGTGCTTGCTGCATCGCATGCACATGCACGTGAGTGGGCTTTGCTACAGCATGACAAACTTCTATGCCCTGCACCCATGGATGTGCCACAATGTCCTCGATCGGAGAGCGCAGCTTCGGGTCGGGCTCAAGCATCTTCCTGATTAAACTACGACATGCCCGTGGGCTCAGATTGTTGATAGTCGGTGGGAAAATGGCATCCTTGTCTTTCTCTTTGTCCTTGTGCTGGACTGCACAGGCTGCAACATACGCCGCATAGAGTGTGTCGGACATTTGAGCAGCACGCCAGGGCATCTCTTGGAAGTGAAGGCAGTAATATACGATGCCGCACGCCCATATGTCGACTAAACGGGCGTCGTATGCTAATTGAAGTCAAAGCCGAAAATAATTGGCTACGCAGTTAGGCAACCGTATAAAAGCGTGTTGTGTTTGGCTTACGTTTGCCTAAAAATTGCTCTGGGGCAATGTACGGCTCACTACCGCAAAGCCCCGTCGACATGTGAATTGTCGCTTCCCATGGCAAGCGGTACACAGTCGATGCACCATAGTCCCCGATCTGTAAAAGCGTGAGAAGACAAGAACACGTAAGACATGTTCACCCACCTTCAGGTGACCCTTGGTGTCGAAAAAAAGATTCTCTGGTTTGATATCGCGATGTGCGACGCCTTGACTGTGGAGATACAAAACACCCGAAAGCATTTGCTTGAAGCAGCACTCGACTTCACTGGGCGACATACCACCCTTCTTGATCGCAGCGTAGAGATCCCCACCAGGGCAAAATTCCATAACCTCGCACCAATGTTGGTTCTCGTCCTGAACGAGATCAACTGTCTCAACTATGTTGATATGGTGCAGTGTGGAGGAGATACAAAACTCTGCAGTGAGTTTCTTGACGTACTCCTTTTCCGATTCATTCTTTCGTCTTTTGCGGAACTCCTTGATATGAAAGTGTGGTAAGGCTATGATGGGACTAGTTGGCGGGGCAGGTCTGCTCACCTTGACAGCGTACAGCTTCTCTTCACTTCTGTCCCATTTATGTGCTAGGCGGACGACAGAAGTAGCCCCCTTGCCAATAGCAACCTTCTGGCAAACGCCGTACTTCTGCGTCAGGCTGGCTGCACTCTCACCACCGACCGATTTTCGCTCTACGTCGGAATCTGACTTCTTGCTACTAGTTGAACGAGCAGAAGACTTGCGTGAAAGTTTAGGTGCAGAAGCAGTGATGAGATCCTTGAGAGTGAATTTCTGCCCACCGTCCAAGTGAGCGTTTGATGGTGCCCTTGACCGGCTAGGCGTCGAGGGTGGTTTCTCTGACGACAGAGGTTTGCTCTTCTGAGGAGCCTTTGTCGTTTGCGGCACGGTCAGTTTATTTCCTGACACACCACCAGACAGGCTAGGAGCCCGGCTTGCGGCCTGGCTTGGGGGACGGGTTGAAGGAGCGCTCCAACTCTCGCTCTCCGATGGTGAGGGCGAATCAATTACAGATGGTGTTGCCGAGCGCGGTGTTCCGATGACTCCCTTGACTACCTTGGGCAGTTGCATGTGTGAAGTTGAGTGGTAAGTGGTACCGTTGAGAATAGAATTAGGATGGGGGTAAGTTTGGAGAGTACTGCCATCAAGCGGAGGTTTGTCTGAGCCGTCAGGGCCTTCTCCCTCGCTCTGAGGGGCATCTGCTGAGTCAAGAGCCAGCATTGATGTGAAAGCGGACAGTGCGGTGGAAATGGCGTAGAAAACGTGGGGGTTACCAGAGGCTAGTCTCCGTTGCTGACCTAATCGTTATAAGACCAATCGCAGATGAAAGGGACGAGAGGTGTGGTAAGGTCGTGCCCTACAGAGACAGCATGCTGACTTGCAACAGTTGAAAGAAGTTTGATGATGATGATGATCAATATGTTGTCGTGAGACGAACGGGAAGAACCCAGCCGTTGACGGTGAGCTGCCTATAGCAAGATGATAAATGGCGATTGAACGTAGACTAGGAATTTTATCTGGCAAAGATCAAATATAGTTCCGTCAACGTTGAGAGCAGCGACGAGAGAGATTGGAAGGGGCCACAAGTTCCGTGGTACGGCTGAGTAAGCAAGGGTACCTATTTCTTCCAGGTCTCTACCGTGATCTCAAGCTCAACAAGCCAATTGGGGTCAGGAAAGCCCTTCAACTCAATTGTCAACGAAAAAGTCAGCTTGACGTTCATTCTCATGCATTCCACGAACCTGACCTAGGTGTTAATGCTATTCGTCAAGTTATATTTGGTTTGCACGGGTTCCGCTAAATTGTTATTATTGGCAGTGACGTTGTATGGGCCGGTGACAGTTGAGCGCTACGCTGACTCGGAGAGTGATCATGATCTGATGTTTCATGAATAATTTTATCTACTCTGCGAGAAATGACAGCGCTTGAATAGAGCGACTACAGTACTTGTGATATTCCTTCGACAGTCTGGTCTTCGGAGATCTTAAGTTGAGAGAATATCAAAGTATCTGTCGATCTCGTGATTTCCGAGTTCCGATAAGAAGTTGATCAGATCATCGTCGCTGTCTGAGCTTGTCTGAGCTTGTTGCTAGTAAATATAGGATATCATTTTGGGGTGGGTGGGATCCTATACTTATCGAGCACAAAAACTTGAGACTTAGGCCTGCGAGGCCGAGCGGCTTCCACATGTCATCAAGCGTGAATGCGGCGTGTGTTTAGTCAATGACTAGTTGCCAGCTTCCACTAATTCCTTGGGGGGACATGAAATTCATTCATGGTATTATGAGCCTATCGATCGGAGAGTCAAATAAACTTGATTTCATGGGGGATTACAAATAGCAAGTAAGCGCTGGCCTCGGGAATATCCGACATATCTGTATAGTTGAATTTAATAAGGTTCAGTGGCTTCATTACGTAATATGCGGCTAGGCTGTTGTGAATCTAAGTCGCAGCTGTCCTCATCGACAATCCTCAAGATCAAGGTGAGAAACGCTGCCAGTCCAAGTCATGCTCAATTTGATTTCTCTTTGCACTCAGACGCCGCTATGGTCAACCTTCGTTCTCAAAAGCGACTCGCAGCTGCCGTCGCCGGTGTTGGCAAGCGCAAAATTTGGCTCGACCCCGCTGAGCAAGCTGAGATCGGGAATGCCAACTCCCGCTCGCACGTTAAGAAACTCATCAAAGATGGTCGTGTCATCGTAAAACCTACCGTTATACACTCCCGTGCCCGCACCCGCGACCTTCTTGCCGCCAAACGCAAGGGTCGTCACACTGGTCCGGGTAAGAGAAAGGGTACTGCTGAGGCTCGTCTCCCCACCAAAGTGCAGTGGATGCGGAGACAGCGTGTTCTGAGACGGTTGTTGAGGAAGTACAGAGAAGCAGGCAAGATCGACAAGCATCTGTGAGTCTGTTCTTCCCTTCATATCCCGATCTCGTGTTCTCACCAGCGTTGATAAGATATCACTCCTTGTACCAAAAATCGAAGGGTAACGTCTTCAAGAACAAGCGCGTCCTCATGGAGTACATTCACAAAGCTAAGGCTGAGAAGAACCGTACCAAAGTTCTCAGCGACCAGATGGAGGCTCGCCGTGGCAAGAACAAGGTTGGTTTTCAAGTCCTTAAAATTGTATTTCGCACCGACATTTTTAGGCCACTCGCGACCGTCGTGCCAAAAGGCTGGCAGAGAAGCGGCAAGCAATTCTTGCGGTGGAGCACGAGGCAGCTGTTCAGGAGTAAAATGGTTCATGTATATTCACGATTTCATTCCGACCTGTTTGATCCCGCACCCTATAGCACATATGCTATGTTCACATGCCTCTACGATCGCTCACATACTCCACCATGCATTTCATTTCTCCTCATTTTCTCCATCGTAAACATGATGAACTCGTGCAATGCTCCCTGAGGCCAGATATTGTGCTTGATTGACAAAAAGTTGGCGTTGTATATGAAGTGTTTGAGCGCACAACTATAGCACATGTGACATCTGTGGACAGAAGTGGTCACGTCAACATGACATGAGCAGGATCCAAACACATCCTCTTCACATTCCTCTCTTTAGCCACGGCCTCCACCATCTCCCTTGTAATCCCCACCACACCTTCCAATGTGCTCCCCAAAAGCCCACATTCATTTAATGCAAACGCAGCATCCTCGATGCGTAGATTCGTAGCCAATGCGATCTCTGCAAGGGTGGACCGCACGACGACGTGCGAGGTGGCGCTGCCGTCAGGGTTGGAGACTGTCAGTACGGTGCGCATTGCTGCAATAGTGTCTAGATTCACATACGGATACGTTGAGTGCTGGGCGGAACCACATGTAGACACAAGTATACACTCACCATCCAGCCCATTTGGTGTTGTAAATGTGGAATTTGAATCAGGTGTTTCCCCATCCCATCCTTTGGCCCGCTTTTTTCGCGAATTAGCATCCTCGGAGGGCGGGGGCAGCACACCAGTTAAGTCAGGTAGTCGCCCCGAAGATGTGATCGTGGGCCGATCTGGCGGGAGGACTGATAGAAGTCGTCTGCACAAAAATGATGAGGGTAGTGCAGGTGCAAAGACCTGTCAGCTAACCTGAAGAAACGAATGAGCGTAGCCACCCAGTATGTGAGGTAGCTTCTTAAGCCCAGGTCTGAAAGGGGTCGTTCGGGTGTGCCAATTTTACCACCGCGGCGGGATACTTCGTAGCCTGCATGATGTGAGCCACATAATTTTGTCAGTTTTATGGGGCTGGCTCGCACGTACTGAATTCGATCATGAGCATTCCGTAGCCCTTGCGCTGATATGGGGGAAGAACAATGATGCACGCAAGATTATAGTCATCATAAGATATTTTCTCCTGCATGCGGAATAAGCATCAGGACTCGAAAGTATACTAGTAGCAAACGAGATACCTTCGAAAAAAATCCAAGAACATGATCTCGTTGTGAATCTGCGTCTGTAAGAATATAGAACAAGACTGACGCATGTATTAGTTGAAGCCATCGTGCCCAGTATAAACGCACAGTTGTCACAATCAAAGAACAAAGTTTTGACGTCAATGAACAATTTTCCAAAGAGCGAGAGGTTTTGGCAGTAGAGCTGGATGTCATGGTAAGTACTCGAACGTGGGCAGCGAGATGATGTATAGACCTTGTCCTTGGCGCCGTCGACCTCCCAAATTATGTGCGCGCCACGCTGATAAACCTTTCGTCCTGGTGGATGCCTTCTGTCACAATGTTTCTTGAGCGAGACATACCTATAAGCCAGCCATACACGTAAAAGATGAGGACGTACTATATGCATCTCCCATGCCGCGCCCTCGGCCATATACTTGAAACAGCGATCGCAGACCCATAGCGTGCTCTTTTCGCCCGAGAGGTGTGAGCGAGTAAGCCCGCCAGCTAAGAGGTCAGAGGTACGCCCATGTGATCGAACGGTCGCTCTGTTGACACCATGAATCTTGGACGTTGAAGCCGAGCCTCCAGGCAGTCCAGTGCTATCCTCAAGCTCCGAGTCTGTGAGTGGATAAGGCGAGAAATACCTAGAACATGATGTGAGTTAGAGGAAGTCTATCATGATACGCGCTACGCACCAGGTCTTGATGCGCCACTGCCCAAAATTGACCTTGTCAAAATTTCTCTGCGCAGTGATCTGCTTGTGGTGTTTGATGTCGAACTCTTCCTCGGTCATGAGGGGATCGGGCTGCGTTTCTGACTCTGTGGGCGTAGGTGAAGGGGTGCCCCTCCTCCTTTTGCGCGCGGATTCGTTGGCGGGTTTGAGGCTAGTCCCTGGAATCCATTCGTCTAGGCGTTTGTCAAAACCATCATAGTGAACATACACCTGTCCGTCCGGGCGACGTTGAAGTATGTTCACAAGTTCTGTAAGCCGTCGTTCACCTCAGTAGTCAAAATTGTTAACTGAACATGTAGAACGCACGATCTGCGCCATTCTTGTTAACGGTATAGCTTGTATTCTGGGGTCTTGCGGGTGTGCTAGTTGATTCTGTCATTAAATTGGGCGAGGGTGTGCAAGGTTCGAAGTCAAATATGCTAATTAGTACTATGTAGCTATATGCTCCGAATCTCCGAGCGCTCAGTCACCGTGTTCTAAGTTGCAACCAATTTCAAGGAGCAGTCTATATGTCAGTTGCTCACTGAGTACTGAGCCTTGGCAGGGCTTTCGATTTCGTTCACGCCCTTGACGACTAATATTATCCACGCTTGAAATTTCGATGAGAAAATCTGTGCTATTCCAGATCGCTGTCACTAACGTTCCTCGCTGGGCCCACGGTTGTACGCTGGCAGTGGCATTTGCCGTTCATGTCACTGTGACAGACACTATTGTTGGATATAGGCACAAAGTCATGAGTGCATTCTTGCACTGCCATGCATTGTTAACTTGGATATGCGTCGATCAGATACGACCCAAGTATGACAAGCTTATCTTCTCACAAGCTCCATCTTTTTCGCCTCCACGAGGCTCTACCAAGTTGACAAACGGAGCACTTCTAACTCTTACTACAAGCGACCTGAGGCTGCCAAATAGAATCAATATGCCTCCTCAAGCTCAGCACCACGAAGCTAGTATCGTGAATGTTATGACATTCTTTGTCACGCTCCTCTGTGCTTCTCAAGTCTATGCATCTTGCGCGTGAGTCACCCTCCCAATAATTCCTTTCAATTCTTTTCTCAGATAAAATTTAGGGTCTATTCAACTGACTGTTCTCCAACCTTCCCCACGTCGACTATCATTGGTCTTGCTGTTGGCGGAAGTAGGTGTGATTTTGCAGCATAGTTGGCATTCGCTCAAACTGCAGCAGTCATTCTCTTGACCATTGTCGGCATTTGTGGCAGGATTCGCCGCCGAACACTCCGACAACGTGCTGCCCAGACGACGTTTGTGTATACAACACCCAGTAACGGTTATGGCAGGCCACAATCAAACGTGTATCATCCATACCCCACTCAATCACAATGCCCTCCTGGCCTCCAGCCATCAAGGCCTGTCCCCGGCCAAATGAATTCCTTGAACCGACAGGGCACGACTGTGGCATCCTCATTTCCTCAACCAGCCTACCCACCTCCGGCGACACACGCTGCAAACACGCGATCACCGACCATGCCTTCTCCAACCCACTACTCATATCCAAACCAGACCCCACATGGTTCACCCCCCTCTTCCCCGGATTCAACCCGGCTACCACCCCCCGGGGTTCCCCTCTCCCCTTCTTCCCCTTCAACGCATTCACGTGTTTCTACTGACCCGTCTATTGTTCAAACACCGTCTGTCACTCCAGCAGCACACGCCCCTCCACATCCCACTCCCGACGTGCGTCCAGAAAACATGGAGATGCATCCCTTGACTGTGAAGACGGAAGCTGCAAATATTGAACCTCCACCAGCCTATACCCCGATTTAACAGTATGTAGCTTCAGATTGAGGACTGTCAGTACAATATACCCGATTTTAAGCAGGGCTTGATGAACAGGGTGTAAAGAGCACTGTCCATTTGGTTTTTCCGTATTCTCATTTTTTCTGGACGATCCCACATCGTTTTGCTGCGCTCAGTGCTCACTCGTTAGAGTTTGCGTGTTTCTGAACCTCGTCTATGTATACGTATATCTGTTTTACAGTACGATAGATCATATCTGGGACTTCAAATTTCAAACCGCAGTCATGATAGGCCACATCCATCAGAAAAGACCATTTACATAAATTGTCAATTCGTCTTGAAGGCTAGGCGGCTTACTTGACCTACTGCCTTTTGGCCTCAGGATGGTTAATCGGCGTAACGGCCATTATAAGGGACTGACGAAGTTATCTTCACTAAGTACTTGCAAGTTGCAACTAACTACGAGGCGTCTTCTTTCAAGTTGCATTCCAAATTTCCAATTCTCACACTTGACGCGTTTGCATTGCAATTGGAACTTTGGGAGTTCGAGGCTTGCAATTGCACATCACCATGCCTATCGAAACACAACCAGTTCCACCAGTTCCACTTTCTTCTCCTGTTCGCAGCATATCAAAGTCCATCATTTCTCAGTACTCTCAGCTAGCCCCGAGGCTCGCTGTCGAATCTTTTGACCTCTCACCTTTTTCAGTACTGAAACGATGCTTTCCCGCAAAGTCTGAGTTGCACGCTAACTACTTTTGATGCAGGAGTCATTCACTGGTCTTCTCGAAGACGATATTGCAACATCCCTGTTATTTCCAGACCCTCCGGAAACTCAGAACAAAGCAGGCATGGTCGCGGACCTGAGTTATGACGTCGAGGTTCATCACTTTATCTTTGGCTTTGGGTATTGAAAGTGCTCTGACGTCTGTACTCTAGATTAAAGATATTGAACATTTCGCTCCCCGTTTCAGGGATGGAGACATTGAGGTGCAGTGTCTCCTTATGACGATGGCCATCGGAGGTACTGACGGCCTTTGTAGGAGGTGATGGTCATTTCGCCGAAACCAAGACCCATTCATCCCTCAGGACAAGGCGTTAAGGGCGGCGATGTGGGTTTTATGAATATCGATCCCAGCTTACACTCAGACAAAGTCACGCAGTTTCGACTACTCTATACACTGTTCAAAGATTCCATTTCATCGACACATCTATGTCGAAAATGCTGACGACTTCAAGCTCTATACTATGCGAATTTTGAACAAGGAGCGCGTTCGAATTCGTAGTTCTCATGATCACATCCAACTTCAAATGGAAATTTGCCAGGAAATTCGCAAACTACGGTCTGTTTTTCTCTCACCATTCATCTGGATATATGAGGATGGCCTTGAAATTCATTCCATCGCGGTATGTTTCATCTTACTGTCCCGCTCCAGGCGCCAACAGCTTTGAATCAGGAGTTTTCTTCCTAATGGTAGTCTTCAAGATCTGCTCGACCGCGACACGAGCCTTAGCGAAAGCCACGCTCTGAAAATAGCTTGCGAAATAGTAAGCCAAGCTAGACAACGCAATTAAGTGTACTTACCTGCACTAGGTAGAAGCGCTAGATTTGCTTCACACTGCTGGCATAATTCACCGTGATCTAGCACCATGTAATATCATGTTCGACGCGTCGGGACATGTAGTTATAACGGGATTTGGTCAAGCATGCAGACCTGATTCCGCAGCCTCTTTCTCGCTGCCTGATACTGGTCTGTATTGTGCTCCTGAACTAATCCTAGGGTGGGCACATGATTTTAGTGTCGACTGTTGGAGCTTTGGCTTGCTGATGTACATGATGCTTTTTGGCTCTGTGAGTTTACCACATCAATTTCTCCCTTTATTCACCCGTTTTAGCACCCATATGTCGCTGACAACGACAACGACAACGCTGCCATTCTGCAAACCAAAGTCCTTCACTGCTCGCTGATGGTTCCCCGGACAATGTCAGTGTCATGGACGGTACAAGATCTTTTAGTCAAAGTAGGTTCTTGGAATATGTTAACACAGACGCACTGTCTGACGCGCGTAATCGGGATCAGTGTCTGGAACGCAATGCAGCTCTTCGCTTGGACATCGAACAGATTAAGGCGCATCCATACTTTTGCACTGTGTGAGTTGGACAACTCAAGGCGCTTTTGCACTGTTGAAACTTGTTGTAGGAATTGGATGAACGTGACCAACAGGGTCGGCAAGGGTTGGAATACAAATTTGCGAGTGCTTGCTTGCTAAACTGACATTAACTGCAGCACCTCTCGGATACGATGATGGGGCTCCTGACATCAATGTACGACACTCTGAAGACAATGTGATTGTTTCAGAAGCAAAGAAAGCGGCGGTCCACACAGAAGACGAACCTCTGACCTTGGTCGAAGAAAAACTCGTGGATTCATTCACCACCATGCCACAACGAATAGTAAAATCCAAATCTGGATCTCTCAATGGGCATCACGATGCCATGGCACAGACCCAAAGACGCATCTCCTCGCAAAGCACTCGCCTAGAGATTGTAATCGAAGCTTCTGACGAAGGGGAGTCCCTGGACGTAGATCATGTGGAGTCCCACACGCAAGATCATGTACAACGTTTCAGGCAACCTTCTCCAATCATGGACCTTGGACGCACTCCTGCAGAACCATTATCATTGTGGGACACTCTTGATTTGGACATCGACTCTGTTTCCTCGCATTACTCTAACTCAAGCACAACCAGTCGTGAGGAGCCACGAGGGAACTTTGGCACGCTGCGCAAAAGTCGGTCGGTAGCCTTTCAAGATCGCGCCCGCTCCTCCCTTTCTATCACAAGCACTGTCCCTTCCACAAGATTACATGTTCGAAATAAGCTCCGCAAGATGAGGCGTCCTGCAAGCACCCCTACACTTAGGTCACCTCACATCGATCCGTTACTTAAGGAACTTCCCCTTGGCGTCAAACAGATCGGTTATGGCATCGGCTTCAGCCCCGTGGATCCCTTTTCTTCTCGCTCGAAATCAGTTTATCGATCCTGCTATCCGAGCATGTCAAAAGCTGGTGCCAGTCATACGCCGCAAAATCTCTAGAAAGGCTTTATCTAAGCACGAGACATCCACACCGATAGACTCAAGCAATGCCCGTGACTCGATGGTAGTGATGCGTGGGCTCTATGGGCCAACCTGGACGCTTGGAATGGACTCCCTGCCACCTTCTGCGGCTACAGACACACTCTCGGCCACAACCAACGACTCGGATGGCCCAGTGACGCCAGAGACCCCATTCTTTACCCAAACGATAGGAATAGTGCAACATGAGTCTTCCACCCTTCGCTTGGTACCGTCCTCAGGTCTTCAGCATTTCATATGATTGTTTTTTCAGCCTCACAATCATGCCGCTTTTCATTGATATTCCGAAACTCAGATTTTTCCATTGATCAGTTTCCTTGTCCAGGATTTTGTCATAACGTGGATGTCTTTACAATCGCTTGTGTATTATCATTGTTGTTATGTGCATGTAATTCTTTAGCTTTTTGCACAAGACAGTGGTGAATTCGCTAAGTGCGAACTCTCGAACGGGCAGAGAGCAAGACGAGATCTGAACGATCTGAACTTTTAAGGAAAACCTGGTCACAGTGGCTGTGCTACCGCGATCACGAGGGCAGCAGCTGCCGCGACTTGGCCGCGACCTAGTATTGCAAATTTGCCACTCGCCGATATCATGATATCGATCAACTTGAGCACGAAGCAAATGGTGACTAATGACTGACTGTGGACTTCTTTCAGCTACGAGGCAATAGGTGTTATCGTGACCAGTGGAGAAGCTAACTCCAGGTCCTTTATGGTGGTCGGTTACTAGTGGTCGGTCCTGCTAGAACAATATGTTCAATTGTGAGCCACGCCATCATTCCATTGTATTCCGTCAAAGCTGAAAGTAGTAGCAGTGGACCTTTTCTCTCGTGTGGCAATGCAAAGCCACGGTCCACACCAGCTGGGTATATATGAAGAGTCTGAGGTTGGTTTTACAGCCATAACTTCGTATTCCTGCGCTCAGAGCCTTCGATAATTTCAAAGTTCTCCTCCAATTTCTGATTCCTCTGATCACCTCAAAAATGTACACCGCCCCAAGGAAGGATCCTCGCAGTAGTAGTATCATGGGAGCTGACCGAAGGCCAAACCCACTGCGCTATGTGAATCTCAAGGAGTGGGACGATGGTGCCTACGGTGATATATCATTTCAAGAATCCCAACCGGATACCCTTGAGGAGCCGTGGCCATATAGATTTCAGGTAGCATGTATTCTTAACTGGACCCCTTTGTTCCTTTAATGACCTGACTACCAGAACGGCGACAGTGTGTGGATCCACTCCACAGGCTATGACTGGTATCAAGGAAAAATTGCTGGCCAGCCCAAGGCTGCCAAGACGAAGATGGTGAATCTATTGATACGATTGTCGGACTGCCCTGCTGACTTGCGTTTCGTGATTGGCAGGGTGATGGACTTTTTTGGCCTGTTACTTATAATCGTAATAAGCGCAGATATGCAGCACCTCTAAATGGTGAGCTGAAGCCTGATACTCCGGCCATCAGGAAGATGCTGGAGGAGGCAGGCGTCTTGTAAGGTGCTGGTACCTACTCGACGGATCAGCGATCCTACTACGCCAAATTAGTAATTTTGCTCTGTGTATTATCACCGGCATTGCACTGTATTTACTCATCGCCACCATCTGTTCATTAATTCTGTAGTATCTCATTGTTCAGCCTTTAAAAGTTGTTCCCAGCTTTGTAGTCCACCTTGGAGTAGTAATCTGAATGACAATTTAAAGGCGCTTGTGTGACGTGCGTGACTGAAGTCTGTATACTAGAAGCATTCTCAGAAGTTGTGAGCTAGTGGCTCCTGTCTGTCAGCTTCTACAACACTACCATCTTAATTCACGACTTCGGCAGACGACCACCATGACGAAGACGTATCTTATGAACAGCCTGATCGAAAAAGTTCGTTCTTTGAGTTTGCTTACTGGGATTAACTGAGCTCTTTGCAATTTCGTTTACCATAGATGCAATCTCCGGACCAGGACTTTCGGTGCGTGAGGTTGCCTCAAACATACATGTTCGCTGAAGTTCTCGATAGATTCATGGGTTTAAACGATCTGATGAGCGAGATCAAGCAAGATCCGGCCAGTCTCATCGGAGACGAGCCTACCGAGACAAAGGTCCTCAAACAGGTACTTTCCTTGGTAGAAGATAGGATTTCAGAAGTCAAGAATCAGGCTGTCAAGTGGTATGCTCCAATCTACTCGTCTCACTTTTGGGACTTATGACTTCTATGTGGTACTGTGCATTTAGTCTGGGTCAATTGATCAAGATCATCCGCGAAACGCAGATGGAGCTCGTGGTTGATAGCTTAATCAACTTCTCAGTGGGGAAGGATGATGAACTACGTGATATCTCTGGCTTGGGTGGGATATCGAGATCATTGGCACACCTCACAATCTAATGGCAAATATCCAGCACTGAAAACGATTACTTCTGAGTTGCCACTCGAAGGTAAAATCACTCCCAGAGCATGCGCAAAACTTGCGCCAAAGCTTCTACAGCAAGTTTTGAATGTAAGCTAGTTCTACCAATATTTGTCATGCTCTTGACATGATTGCTCGTAGACGGAAACGCCACCAGAGACTTTGATCGAGACATTATCAACGCTATCCATACTCATCACTCGTTTTCCGGCCCACGTATCTGATCCAGCCCTATCGCCGCACCCTCTGCCTGCAATAGCTCCGCTTCTTTCGCATTCTCGTCCCGCTGTACGCAAACGTGCAATTTTAACGCTCTCACAATACGTTCCTGTAGCTCCTCCTGTGCTCGTCAACGATCTATTGCAGAATCACGTTCTCCCGTTCCTTGCACCTAACGCTAACCTCGAAAAACAGCGCACGACTGTGCATCTAGTAGCTGCTATCATACGGCAGGCACCGCAGCAGCTGACATCAGTGTATAACGACATCATACCTGGAGTCGTCAAAGCTGTCCAGAGGGACGATGATGAACTTCGTGAAGGTTGCCTTCAGGTTCGTAGACATTTGTCTTATATCAATGCTGCCACTCATCAATCATGTTCGACTAGGCTCTTGAGACGCTACTCTTGAGGTCTCTGACAGAAGCGGCACCATTCCTTAGCTCGATAGTGCAAATAGGAAACCAGTTCATCAAATATGACCCGGTGAGTTATGGACTCACAACTTTGTATGATTTAATTCCCATCTGTCTACAGAACTATGCTGGACTGGATGACGGCGAGGACGAAGAAATGGCAGATGCAGATGATGAAGACGAGGATACCGATCTTGATGAGTGAGACTCACATGTTTCTTTTCTTTTTTTTCTTTTGCTCACAATGCACATTTAGGTACTCAGACGATGAAGACACATCGTACAAGATCCGGCGTGCTTCCACCAAACTTCTAGCTGCCGTGATCACCACTCGCCCCGAGCTTCTAACTTCACTGTACAAAGAAGTATCGCCTGTGCTAATATCGAGATTTGGCGACAGGGAGAAAACTGTTCGGCTCGAAGTATGGGCAGCTTATGGTGTTTTACTCAATCAGACTAGCATGTATGGTGGTCTGCCACAATCTCAAGAGAACGATTCTGCCATCAGGAAGAGGAAGAGAGATAGCGAAGAGAGAATGGACATCGAGGAAACGCCATACACCCTTCTGCGCTCACAGGTTCCTTCATTATCCAAGGCCTTACTCCAACAACTCAAGTCTCCGAAGACTCCACCACCGATGCTTCAGGCAGGCTTCCAGCTTCTTCATGCTCTGCTCGGCGTTCTTCCTGGTTGCCTTTCCAACCAAATTACGCCTATTGCCGCAATTTCTCAATCTGTGCTACTTCAGTCGCCAGCGACATCAACTTCGGCCCTTCACCTTACTTGTCTCTCCTTCATCGCATTGTATTTCGCGACGCATGGTCCCGGGACATTTTCCGCGTCGCTTCCCACCCTGTCACCTGTTCTTTTGAAATCGGTTGGAGAGAAACACCCTCGGGTTGCGTCAGAAGCCTTCCGCGTCTTCTCTGCTTTACTCAATGCCACAAGGCCTGTAAAAAATGGCGAATGGGCGGAGCATTTGTACGATCAAGCTTTTCAGCGTCTCAGCACTCACGACACAGACGCCGAGGTTCGAGGATGCGCCGAGGACTGTATTGCAGACCTATGGATTTGTGCTCTTGATGTTATTAAACCGAAAGGCGGCAAGGAATGGCAAGCCATATGTCGGACCACAGGTAATACAGCAGGAGCTGTTAGAGTGGTCACGAAAGTTGCGAGGGACGTGGAAATGAGTGATGACTGGGTGAACAGTTGCGTTGAATGGATCATGGGCCTACTAAAGAAGAGTGAGAGGGGAGGAAAACCAGAGATATTCATCGCCCTCGATACTCTTTTAAAAAGGTCAGTTTATCTTATGGGGACCTGGAAGCAGCCTCATTTTGTCCAGATATTCATCCGTCATTCCCACCGATCTACCACCCACTTTGGTCCCCCAGATTAGGCCATACATATCGACGACAGACATCTCCTTACTGTCTCATGCGTTGACTATCATTACAGTGTTGCTCGAGCTATCTCCGGCCGCAACTTTCCCTGAAGTTGAGCGTGAGCTTCTTGGTGATATCTATCAGATTGCGCATTCGCCCCTTGTTTCAGGAGCTGCTCTCGATTCACTTCTAATGTTCTTCTCTTCGTTGGTGCAGGCTGATAGTCAAATTGCAACCCATGTTGTTCCCAACTTGGTGGCATCAGTGGAAAAGGCCAACAAGTCAGACGCCAATCTAGCCAATGTAGCTAAATGCATTGGCCAAGTTGTCCAGAGCGCTCAAGGAGTGGCGGCAGGAACCATCGCGGTCTACTCCAAGTATATGAAGGTTAGGTCAGGCACAGTAACCTAGCGCATTTCTCACATCGCACTGTTTTCAGAAATCTTCGAAGTCAAAGTCCACCACTTCTATTGTGGTGTTGAGTCTGCTGATTGTTGGAGAACTTGGGCGTTTCATGTATGCCGGTCTCTCAGTGTCTCTGTTCCATTGATAACCCTGTCACAGCGATATGTCGAAGCAACAAGATACGTTTAGCAGTACTATCGAACATTTCGCAGCAGAAGAAGAGGAGATTCGTGCTGCTGCTGCATTCGCTGCTGGTAAGTCAAGTCTACACGCTAACTGGGTGCATGGGTTGACGTATCTAGGAAACATTGCCATCGGAAATCTTCATCAGTTCTTACCTGCAATCCTCAGGGTTGCAGAGAGTGATCCGCACAAGAAGCTGCTGTCGTTGCACGCCTTGAAGGAGGTCTGAAATCTTCTTTTTGTGTCAAATTGTGTTCTGAAAATCACTAGGTCGTCACGCATTGCTCGCACGGGCAGCTCGAAGGTGTTGCAGAGCAGCTCTGGGCACCCCTTTTTCAATACTCGGAGGATGCGGAGGACAGTACACGCAATGTTGCTGCTGCTTGTCTTGGCAAACTTACTACAACACATCCCACACGATACCTCCCACAACTTCACTCTCGCATCCACGACGAGAACCCCGCAGCACGCGCCACTGTTGTATCTGCCATTCGGCATACGCTGGCGGAGTCGTCGCCATCATACGATGAGCTTTTGGCATCGCTCATCATGGACTTCTTGGATTTGATACATGACAAGGATTTGGTGTGCCGGTTGCTCTTATAAATTTGAATTTCCTGACACGAATCTCTCAGAATGTCCGCCGCCTTGCGTTGTCCGCTCTCAACTCAGCGGCAAGAACGAAGCCCTACCTCATACGCGATCACCTTCCAACCCTTCTCCCGAGCCTCTATGCGGAGATGAAAGTCAACCCTGATCTCATTCGCACAGTCCAAATGGGACCCTGGACACACAAAGTCGATGACGGTCTCGACGCTCGCAAGACCGCATGGGAGACACTGTACACCCTTGTAAGCATTTGTCACACTCATATCCTCCCCTCACTCATGTGCTCCTAGCTCGATACCTGTCTCGCCAAACTCGACCTGTCGATCTTGCTCTCGAATTTACTTGCAGCCATCAGCGATCCATCGGACGAGATCAAAGTGATTGGGCACATGCTCCTTGCGCGGTTGTCAGCATCTCCGATAACATCCATAGCACTTGCGCAGCGCCTCGACGGACTTACACCCTCTCTTGAATTGACAATGCGCGGGTCAGCCGTCACTAAAGACACGGTGAAGCAGGACATTGAACGCGCGGCAGAGCTAAGGAGGAGCACGATGCGTGCTGTCGCTGCCCTGAGCAAAATTGACAGTGCGGGTAGTGCACCCAAGTTTGACGCCTTTGTGGAGGAATCGCGCAAGAATGAGCAATGGGGTCAAGAATTCAAGGAGTTACTTGGGCACTGAAAAGTCTCACTGTGCAATGCAGTGTGGGCTATATCTGTTTCTTCCATGTTCTCACAGGCAAACCGTTCGTGCGATTAGGATATCTGTTACGTCTCCAAATTCGTGATGAGTTACGTGAGTCCCACATACACCAGTACTTACCATTCTGCGTCTGGAGCCTTTTGTTGCATCAATATTCGTGTTTCACACAATAAAAACGTGATAGGTATCTAGACGTCTATGCTCCAACCAACTCTTTCACTTTCTTCCAAATGAGAGCCGCAGCCTCTTTTCTCTCTCTTGCGGCACCCCCTGCTCCGAGAACGCTCTTGTTCTCGACGGCTCGACGCGAAAGGTAGGGCATGACCTAGACATGACAGCGTGATCAGAATCACTCTTGAAACAGCAAATAAGAATATCATGGTAAAAGAAAGATTTGGTGTATTGATACGGAATGGCCGATCCCGAAGGGAATTGAGTAAGAAATTGAGACTCGCCTGCACCAGTGAGCCGAATGGGACATACTTGATCACACAAGGCCTTTCACACTGTACCCGCCCCACGAGGTAATTCGTCAGCGCATCTGACATCCCTACATATCAGACAATGAGTTCATGCTATATTGGACAGCAAGCAAAGAAAGGTAAACGTGCCATACAGCTGCCCAAATGCAATCCTCTCTCCAACTTCAAGCGGTATCCGCACCGCGTCCTCCCGCACCTCATCGATACCAACACACTCGACGGCTCCCAGGCCCTTCTTAACAAGTTCCTCGAGAATGAACTCGCACGATGTCCAGCTATGAGTACCAAAAAATACACCAATGCCTGGTGCACCGAACTGGCCGGAGCGGTGGACATCTCGGGAGATTGCATCGATCAACATGGTCACGCAGTCGTAATAGCACTGATCGGTTGCATTCTTCGAGGGTTGGACGGGGGGTTCAGGGTCGGGAGATATGGAGAGCGAGCGTGAGTGTTTTGATAGATAGGATCCCACTGGAGAGCCAGCTGAACGAGCCAGCTGATGGGCAGTGACCTCATGTGGATGGTAAGCTCCCCGGACCAATTTAACTCCAAGCGCATATCCTCCAGCACGGGCCAGCTCCAGGGAATGCGCGAGGTGCGCGGGCATGCTGTAATTTGAGCGTAAGCGCCCTTGATCATTTAGGTAGATCTGAGAACTGACCGTCGTAGATAGGCTTGATAGGTCACATACACGAGAGGCCGCACTCGGTCGTGTGCAGAATCCTTCGCGGACTGAGAGGATGTCCAAGAGGAGATGTTCCACCATGTCCGTCGGAAGTTATTAGAAGAGAGCTTATTGAATCGCTCCATCAACGCGTGTCCAAATGCATCAATGGCAGGTTGATACCAGCTATGATATAGCGAGAGATAATTCAGTATGTAATATTTGAAAGCAGCTGTTGAGACACACCTATGCTCTGCATCAATGAACACTCTAACTCCACGTTCTTCAGCATGTGTACAAATCTTCACAAGGTCGTTGTATAGCTCTTTCAAGTCGTGGATGTCAGATTCTGTCAGTGCTCCTGTTGATGTAGAGGAACGCAAAATAGAAAGATCAGATGGTGAAGGAGTCCCTGGAAAGAGTACCGGCGGTTCAAGCGGTGCTCGAGTACTTGTGAGGTGTGTTGAAAGGTTGATTAAGGATTGGGCATTTGGAAGCATGGCAGTCTGGGCAACCATGAGTATTAAGCTCCTCCGAATGTACGATACGGACAACTCACAAGTTTCACAGCAACCCACGTCCGCCTCCCTATGTGTCCATTCTGAAGTGTACCCCTTCCGTCTTCGAAATCGGCGGAGGCATTGATGCTCCCTATTATCTCCTCTATGGTACGCTTATGTGTGGGCTGCCTGTTTATGTCCGTCTGACCTACCGCCTCCTTCTCGTCGACTTCGACGGCATAAGCAAAGAGAGCACCTTTGTTCTCTGTACGGAGAGACGCAAGCAGTGGTAGTGCACCATTGGCCGTGTCTGCACCAACAAACTGCCGACCTTGTTATTGCTCCGCATCAGATGACAAGAAATAGATGACATGTACCTGACGGAAGAAAGTAACTCGCACGAAACTCTCAACTATCTTATTGACTCCAGGGGTACCGAATAAGATATCCAGTATTGTTGGTGCCGCATCAACGAGGGGAGCGATGCTGCACATCCCGTACACGATATATGCACGCACCAGATCCGACAGTGTGCGTGTGTCAAAAGGCGCTGGTTGGATATTTGAAACGTCGGTAAAGAATGCGTAGCCCAGCACAGAGGTACTCAATGCGCTGGAAAGCACTAGCACGCGTCCCAATCGTCTGAGACGTGGAGGTGGAGCAGTGGAGAAAGCTCGTGCGCGAACAAAGAGACGCAGCGCACCACTACGAGTAATCACGCTCATGGTTGTAGATGAATAAGAGATGTGCTTGAGCCTGAGCTTGATCCGGGAATGGAGCCCGAGGCCATGATGTAGCTCCGTCCGATTGACACACACACACGTACGGGTATTGCAGGAACGCGAGGAAAGCCAATCACAGTCACCATGACGGCATGCTAGAAACCCCAGGCAAAGTCATCGCATTCACGGAACATTGATGTTCAAGCTCAAAAGTCAAGAACTTTCATGATCCACATCAAGAAAGACCTCTGATGATCACGTGGTATGGCTCTGAATTGACTGACCCGTTTAATTTGCTACTACATACTACAAGTCCAAGCTAATCAGTTCCACAAACAACCATAACCACACCCCATATGAGTACTGCACGTTTTTGGTCAAGCAACGAACTGTCATCAACACGCCCTGAATCTGGGCAGTCGCGTCCTTATACACGGCAGACAAGCGCGTCTCGACCATGGACTGCCCAGTCACGCCCTGGGACGGCGCGTCCCCAGACCGCCGCTTCTACCATGCACGACGCCAGCTTTGTTATTGCCCTAATCGAAAGCCGAGGCATGGCGCACGAAGTGGGTATGGCCGCTCTCGATAAAGATACGGGTAGAGTCATGCTCATTCAGGCAAGGGCTCGTCTCCTACTATTGGCGGCAGCTAACATATGCGAATCAGCTTTCGGACTGCTCTACGTATGTTAAGACTCTACACCAGATGCATGTGCATACGCCACACATGATATTAGTTCCAGATACGTTCCTATCTTCTACAAGCATAAGCCTCACTCCTTCTGCGTCTGCTACACGAGGAGCTTCATCATCATCGTTGTCAGTGCAGTTCATCAGGGAGGAGTTTCCTCAAGTCCCCATCGAGCCGGTACCAAGAAAATACTGGAATGATAGTGCCGGTTAGCTGACAACACATCTTCTCCTGCATATATGCGCTTAACTTCGTCTAGGCTATCAGTTTATAGCTCAGTTCTGTGTCGAAGACGATGAGCGTGCGGCCACACTGGTCTCCGTGACGGACAAGTCGTTATATGCGCTTATATCCGCGTTTACTTTGCTTATTCTTAGCGTGCAGATACTATACTCTCTCAGCCGCATGTGCTCTTTTCAAATTTTTAGAGACCCGCCTCAACACCCGCTTTTCTGCATGTTCTCTTCGTATACGTTATATCCCTGTCGAAGGGACGATGATGATAGACCCTGAAACTGTCAGAAATCTGGAGCTCATCAACAATCAGACCCGCAAGAAATCCACACATTCTCTATTTGGGTATCTGGCATCCTTTCTTCGATTGGTTGTGATTTGACATGCTTTAGGGTGCTTAACCATACCTATACCGCAATGGCTACACGACTCCTACGAACGAATATACTGGCACCCCTGACAGGCAAGTGCTTGCGTCATGGAACACCAATAAGTTGATTCCACGTATACCGCCTGTAGCCCAAAGCGCCTTGGATGCCCGCCTAGACGCTGTGGAAGGTCTGATACTAGCCAAATTCTACGTCAAGCACTGACCTCTGCATTACCATAGAGCTTATTCACAGCGAGGATAAATTCACTGAGATCAAGGATGCCTTAAAAATCTTGAATAAGATGGACTTTGACAAGCTCATCTCATCGGTAAGCCATACCTTGTGTGGCGTAGGACTTAAACATGACTCCCAGTCCATAGCTTGGGTTCTCTGAAGTACGGCCAACAACAACAGCAAAGGGAGCTTTCTCCCGCGTTTCACAAATGCTCAGCTTGCGCACTGCTATTCGAAGCCTTCCATTCCTGCAGAGGGCTTTGAATGGATGCAAGTCTCAGCTACTGCTCATAATATGTGACGTGAGCCCTGCACTGCGGTTTTGAATCTACAGCTTCTCATACTACAACATGAATATAGTTACTGTCTGACGAACGGTTGATCAAAATCGAGGAGCTCATCGCTGAAAACCTCAATGACGATGCAGGGCCAGTCAAGGTAATTGGAGTATACTATTGTCGGCGCTGTCTGAACAGCCTCTTGCTAGGGAGGAATCGGCGCGGTTAACGCAAGAGTATACGCAGTCAAGGTTCGTTGGCAATCGCTCGCTTTCTACAAGTTGGTTCATTGGTACAGGCGAACCGCAACCGTCTCTTGGATGTTGCTCGCGGAACCTTCAAAGAAAATGTCGTAGACATATGTCAGCTCAACCAAGCTCTAAGCGAACGACATTCCCTACCCCTTTCTCTCGTTTACCAAGAAAGCGGCTTCGTGTTTGCCCTCAAGAAGGATGAACTTGAGGATGAGCTGCCGAAGGGATTCATTAACGTGTCTGCGCAACGGGGTCGTTGGCTGTTTTCAAGCATGGATCTGGTGGGATTCGACAGAAAGGTCAATACGTGATCTGATATCAGATGACAGAAAAAAATGAACGCTCGAATGAAAGACTCATTGGAGGAGACGCTGGTTTTAAGCGACAAGTACGCTTTTGTTGTGACTCCATCGTCGATTAAGATTGATAACATGCAAAGGATTATCCGGGACGTTGTAGGGCAGATTATAGCGTTCTCGGGGGTGCTCTATTCTGCTTCGGAAGCGGTAATGACATTCCCATTTAAATCTCAGGTGTCTCAACGCCAGTTCAGGTTGCAACCATTGACCTGTTATGGTCTTTTGCTCATGTCTCCATCAGTCCGTTGTCCCAATCATTGCACTTGCCTCAGTCTAACGAAACCTTCATTAGTGCGAAGCTATGGTATAGGGTACAGGCTCTTTTTCAAAAAATGCCAACAGACTTTCTCCTTAGTGCGCCCCTGAGTTTACCGATACCTTGGCGATCAAGAGTGGTCGCCATCCTGTCCTTGAGACTGTCCAGTCTGCCGGAATGGTCGTTCTCAAACGATATTTACTGCAGTGACGCTGCCCACTTTCACATTGTTCAGGGGCCAAAGTGCGTTGCATAAATGATTCGTTATCTGGATGTACACAAACGTCTATACTCTTCAACAGCATGTCAGGTACGATGTGTGTCTGTGCCCGTCACACTGATCATTCTCAGCGTTTCCACAAGGGAAAAGCACATACCTGCGTCAAACGGGCCTTCTGACTGTGATGGCAATGGTCGGTTGTTTTGTGCCTGCTGAGTATGCAAGCTTTCGGTGAGTCATAGGTGTTGAATTAATCAAGTCTTGATGCACTCATTCTTTCAAGCCTGCATGACGCCTTACTTACTCGGCTCTCCAATGATGACGATATGGAGAAGAGCCTCAGCACGTTTGCAAATGAAATGACATCCTCCGCTATGATCCTAGGTCTTGATGTATAGATGAGTCTGTCATTCGTACTGAACTCCTCCTAGGAATTGCGACCCCAAGAACACTGGTGCTCATTGATGAATTGGGCCGAGGGACGTCTCCTATCGAGGGTCTTGGTATAGCACATGCTATTGCAGAGGAACTCATCAGATTGAAGGTAAGCACAGTTGCTCTCACCTTGTTTTCTTTGACTCTTACGAGAACCTCAGTGTTTTGTTCTCTTCGCTACGTGAGCACGCGACTACTAAGTTAAGTCGTGCGTTAACAAGACGGCCAGCCATTTTCACGAGCTATCGACCACTCTCTCTCGACAGCCTGCTGTGGTGAAGTGAGTGGTCATTGCTTTTTGACCAGTAACGCCTGACGAACTTGTCCAGTTTGCATCTGTCTGTTCAGGTATTTTCAAATCCCTCTCGATTGTAGCTTCTTTACACATCGTCGTCCAGCGTTCACAGTCCATTCCGCCTCTAACTTTGGCCTGACATTCCAATACAAGTCAACTCATACCAGTACAATGCACGATGCCCAGCTGATAACATAATTATAGGATCCTCGACGGAGTTCCAGAATATACAGGTCACTACGGTGAGTCACAGACAACAGACAGACAGAAAAGACATCTGGACCCAGTCTCGATCAGGACTAGAACTAGCCAAATTAGCTGACCTCCCCGACGACGTGCTCACCGAAGGGAGACGAGTGTCTCAGATCATTACTGAAAGAAACCTGCGTTGCGAGGAGGAAAGTCGTATAAATGTCTTGACCCTTCGCAGGCGTGCACTTTTGAAGGTATTATCAATCGGCTTTCTAAATACTCTTGGCCTGAATGTTGGATATCTCCTAAGCTTCATGCGCAGTTGAATCAGGCGTTAGATCATTCTTCGCTTCCTGAGAGGAACTGGTCATATATCTGGCACGACTGCAGAGGGACTTCATGAAGACTCTGAAAGACACCCTATAACGATCGCTGATCAAATGGACCAAGCAAGATGTTTGACTCGAGGATACGAAGGCAACGTCGCCAGGCCCTTACCTACCTGTTGAAACTAGAAGAGACGAAGCGAGGACACTCGACGAGAACGTTCCCAGAACTTCCATTTCGAAGATCCTTTTTCTTGCAGATGATGTTCTTGCTATGTTAGACCACAGTCATGTTCTCACCAGCTTCTGAATTGATTGAATTTTAAAATGATTTTGTATGCAATGTACTGATCAATTGATCATTTGCAGAGGCCTGGCTGCATGCTGAGGCAGTGCTACATGATATTGACCGTTTCTTTTTTGGTCTCTGCGTGAGGCGGCTGTGCACTTCGGCACTCGAGTGAGGTTGGAAGTCCGACTATGTGAGTCGGCTAGTCCCGCCAACTCAATAAAATCAATTCCACTGCGGAAGCAATAAATACCAACACCTCCAGAAAACACCATTATCTATTGGAACACCTGCTCAAAATCATCGATATGACATACCGACAAGACTCAGTGTGTTGTATAATTATGGCTCGAACTGCAGATCTAGCCAGCAAATTTTACCAAGTGGTGAAGGAAATTGTAGATGCGTACTACTTCTAGTCTTGACTGGGGTACCGCTTTTATCTGGGGTTGCTGCCTCATAGAGCTCTCCTCATTCTTCAACACACACGATCGACGGTGCTATCATTTAGCACGCATCTGATTCCAGGACATGAGTGAAACGAAATGGTTGACATGCAGCACCTAGACCTTCACTTCTGCTATTCTGAATTTCATATCAGGGCGTATCTGGCTCTAGGACTCACGCTTTCCCCTTGATATTCTCAAGATAGTCTTGCACAGTTGCGATGGTAGTTGCGATGGTAGTTGCGCCGCACACGATGTGGCAAAACTGCCTCTGGTTGAGGTGCTTATGCGCATGGTTGATAAGATAATGGCCCGATTTCCTCACGTTTCGTAACGTGTCCGAACCAGTTGAGTATGGGGCTGTCCGAGAATGTGGCACTTTCTCATTTGGTTAGCTCTGCGTTATCACAAGCATTGCCAGGCCGCAGGCGCCTTTCTTCGCTCTTCCAGTAGTTTTCCACTTTTCAACTCTCTCCACCACCTAGCGACACCTCAGGGCCATATGGGTAATTGTGTCTCCCGTTTCAAACAGCCTTTCTCAGTCTCTCGCAGTTCATCTGCTGAGAAGAATATGGGGAGTGGCGTTCCAGATGGTCTACCTATAGCGGAGCCAACAACTTCGTTTTGGACGATTCCTGCGATCCCAATAGCAAAACCACGGTCACAAGAGAGTCTGCCATCCCATGCAGACGTGGGTGAGTACGCCCTGTACCTGTCTGGAGGTCGCTAGGTGAATAATTGACGATAGTTATTATTGGATCCGGTATATCTGGCGCCTCCTTTGCGCGAACTCTGCTCGAGTGCGGAGACTGTCTTCATGTCGTTATGCTTGAAGCCCAGGATGTATGCTCAGGGGCCACTGGCAGGTGAGCAATGAGCGCCCATTTCGCTTAGATTATTGACACGATATTGGTGTCTTGCCCAGAAATGGAGGGCATATCTTTCCCGCTACATACCATGACTACGAAGACCTGAAGAAAAGAGTTGGCGAGGATATGGCAAAGAAGATGATACGCTTTCGAAAGGCTCACTTGGATGAGATTCTAGCCATTGCTGCAGAAGAAGGTATCACAGAGTATACACAGTGTCGTGCCGTCGAGGGTGTCGATGTGTATTTCGATAAACCTACGTTTAAAGAGGCACAGCGGAAGCTGCAAGTATATCAGCGTGATATGGGCGATCATGCAGGGTCATATACCTGCTATGAGGGCTTAGACGCTCAAGAGGTACGTTGTGAGATAGCATCGTGACCTCCGATTGACAGCGTGGTAGAAATTTCATCTTTCGCCACTTGCGGTAGGATGTATTGCCACAAAAGCTGGTGCTATACATCCATATCGCTTCGTGACGTCAATTTTGAGCCGCCTTCTTACAGACTACCCCAAAGAGTAAGTCTTTGACTTTGATTGTGACTCACAATTATTCACGATGATCGCTAATACCACTTAGATTTGAGATTCATACCCACGCACCTTGTAAATCAATCGATGAGCCCACATCAAGTTGCCCATTCTATAGACTCACTACAGCACGCGGGGTGATTACGACCCCTCACGTTGTGCATCTCACAAATGCGTACGCACCTGCGCTCTTGCCCGCTCTCAAGGGAGCTATCCTTCCCATCCGAGAAACCATGACCGCACAGCGGCCTGGCCGTAACCTCCATGCGAGCACGCTACGTGGCGGACGGAGCTTCGTGTTTTTTGATAGTCCACGCAAGGGCTTCGACTACCTGACACAACTCCCAGAAGGCGAGCACGAACTTATGTTCGGCGCAGGCTTTGAGTCGACCACGGATAGCGGAGATAACGCGATGTATGGTGTGCATAGCGCAGCGCATGTAGGTGGTGCAATGCCAATCTATTTTGGAGCGGAGAGTTGGGGTGCTGAGGCCCTACCGACCACTCCCACAGACGGACAGGATGTAGGTGTAGGCTTATGGGCAGAGGGAAGAGTAAAGGCGATTTGGAGCGGCCTGTTGAGTGAGTCAGCCGATGGGATGCCGTGGGTTGGAACAGTGCCCGTTAATGTGGCTGGCAGGAAAGCACCTCCTGCTTCGTCTGCACCCTCTGCTCTGAATTCAAATACGGACTTGGAGATGCTGAAGTCAGCTGTCACTGCTACTCCTGGTGAGTGGATTGCGGCTGGCTACTCCGGCGAGGGCATGGTACATGCGTGGCTGAGTTCTAAGGCCGTTGCGCTGATGCTTCTCGGGGAGGATCTCACCAAGGTCAAGACATGGCTCCCAGAGCTGTTCAGCGTCACGGAAGACAGAATTAAGATGACCAAGCGGACTTTCCAGCCTCACATTGTGTTGCGTGGCAAGAGGGGTGTTTTCAGTCTCTGATACCTGCTACATTTCATGTTTAGCAAGAGTTTCTTCTGTAGTAGGTACCTAATCATACGCATGTCCACGGTATAGTGTTTCTGGCTCTACTTAGTTCTATATGTAGATTACTCGAATGGAAATTCATCATAGGTGTACTCGGGCACCCTGCCATGGATGAGACAGACTTTCGAGAAACCCTCTGAGGTCTTCGAATGCATGTACGTGCTTTTACCACACGATACCACTGCTTGGAGCTTTCGTCAGAAATTTCTTCAGCTGGACGTTATCCAGTCCGTTCAGTAGCGCACAACTCACTTTCATGACGATCGCCGCGACATATTATTAAACATATTAAGATTCATCCAACTACTACGTGCATTCACATTAATCTATCAGACGGTCCAGTACGCGTAGTAGGATCCCACTCATACACGTGTACACCGCAGTAACAAAAAACACTACAAATCAATCAATAGCTCCTCTCGTCGCTCCGGAATAGTCGTAGGCGCAGACGGTGCGTACAAGTCAAACGACTGTGGTGCTGCCGTTGGTGCGGAGGGGAACTGCGGGAGCTGGGGCTGTAAGGGCTGTTGGTACTGAGGACGGGACGCATGCGATACAGTGCTCGAGCGAGCGAGCTGGAGCAGGGGGCGGGGAAATTGCAGTGCGCGCTGAGACACTGTGGTGCCGTGCGAGGGCTGGCATTGACGGAGTAAGGGGTGGAACTATAGGTTGAAGTGCGGGTGCTGGTGGCGGCGGCGGTTGAGACGGCGTGGGGGTGCTTGGCGAACTGGGGTATTGACACGGGTTGGTTGACCGGAATGGTGGGAGAAGCGGGAGTGTGTTGGGGGAGGTAGGAGGCAGTTAGCGGCGGACTAGTGAAATGGGGTGGCTGCTGAGGTTGAGGAGGTGCGGGTAGCGAGGCGAGTGGTGCTGTGAGGTGCTGTGATGGACCGGGAACCTCTGAAGGATGTGGTTGTGATGGTCCTGCCGCATAATGATCATACTGAGGCTCTGACTCGGGGACAGTAGATAATGCGGGTCGGGAGATGAAAGGCTGTGGGGCGTATTGGGCAGAGTCGGTCCGTGGTGGCGCAAGAACCGGGGAAGATACGGAGGATGCATGATGGTTGGATGGCACCCATTGACTATAACCATTTACAGGAGTTTGTGTGGATTGCCGCACTGGTACAGTCGTAGGGTGGACCTGCTGGGGAGAACGCCGCCATGTGGGATGTGAGACCTGATCCGTCAGTAGCTTGTCATAGAGCTTGACAGCTTGCGAAAGCTTTTCATGCATCTCCGATAGCATTTCTGTGTGTAAGTATCAGTAGAGTTAGACATTCCCAAGTGAACTGACACACGTTCTTTGCGGTCGGTGTCATCCAGACTCATCGCCAGCTTGGGCCGGAGGCCATTTGCCTTGTCATACAGTTCGTTGACAGCAGGATACCGCGACATGTCACGTCCCCCTTGGGCCTGCACTTGCTCCACTGTCTGGCTGAATGTAAGAATGGCATCGGTCTCTAAGGGCTCGAGATCATAACCCGCAAGCTTCGGCACTTGTGGGGCAGGCGTGACAGTGGGAGGATACGATTGAGACATGGCGTACACGTTGCTGTAAGAATCTGTGCTTGAAAGCTCCACAGGGGCGCTCGGTTTCGGGGCGGTAGCCTCGCGAAGACTTGCTTCGATTGCTGCGCGGAGATCAGGATCGTCCTCATCCGCGTCAGCAGCCTTACGATCTGGATGCGTCTTTCTGTCCACGAGAGGAGGTTCGGAAACGTGCCAATTGTGCGTGGAGGGTTGAGTGGGGACATAACCCGGTCTGCGTCCGTGAGCAGCACCGACCTCCTCGAGGGAGAGCTCAATGGCGCGTTGGAGCTCGGCATCTGCGAGATCACGCGCACTGCTGTGACGCGGGCTATACATACTTGCAGAATGGCGGTGTCCTTTGTCACTGTCAGGAAAAGGCATTTCAGAATGGCTTATGCATGGGGGAATACACACATACCTTTTCTCAGCCTTTTTCTGCAACTTATTGTGACACGCATCACAGACCCTAACAGCTTGAGCGATGCCGAAGTGAGGTAAGGGTATGGATTTAGATGAACATTGCTGATCGAAAACTTGTCCACAATTCCGACAGTGATGTTTCCGATTGGTAAAAGTAAACGGAGTGCGACATCGCAGACACAGCTCGGAATCTATCCATTCAGGAGCGGTCGACGTATCGACCATGGCAGAGTTCGCCAGGGCAAGATCCTTTGGAGGGAAATGATATCCTGCGCAGCAAGTGTGAAACGTGGTGATGACAGATCGACTAAGTGAATACCTTCACTCTTGAGGGTCTTATAGACCTGATTAACGTAACTAAGACTGGGCTTGCCTTCAAAAGCCAAGGACCAGTTCTGTATATACTTCAAGATATCATCTCTAACAGAATGATTTAAACCAGGCATTTTGAAAATGGAGACAAGATTATCCATGAATTCCCTTGAGGTTACCTCGCTCAAGAAATGATCGCCACCATTCTTGACACATATGTCTGTCAGCTGTCGAACCGGCATCAGGGCATGTTGTGGAGATTGTAATGGTATAGCTTACGCCGAGTGCGAGGAGTTGGACATTGGGGTTCTTGTGATTAAGACGGCGCTTGAGAGCACGCATGGCATCCTTTGCGGGTGCTGACTTGGAGCGTATCTGATCACAAATTTCGAGATTCAGAGCAACGTCCTCTGAGCCATTCGGGATCAGCTCTGACGTAGCCTTGTCTTAAAAGTAACGATAAGTCAAAGCACAATGATATTGCTGAGCATGCTTACCAACAGCATCGTCGAGCTGTGAAGTTCCCCATAACCAGCTGCTGATCGATGCCATGTAGAATGAGCACCGTGGAAGTGAATTCGATTATTGAGTGGTCGATGAGCTGCGCACAGCTGCCTACAGCTCGATGACACGATGACAAATCAGCCGTGATTTTCGCACTCCGATCAGTATGTCTCCAGGTAATATTATCGCTCGGTGCACCATGAATAACAGTGTAAAGTCCCAAAATTGAAGAAGTATTGGCATGCCAGAAAGAGAGCTCTGTGCAGTTTTTATTGGCATCTGCAGAATATTTTGGGTTGCATATTAGTGTAGTTTGTATGATGTGTGACTGAAAGTGTGACTACGTGACTCGGGGCCGGACGCAGGTGAATTGGGGCGGAGTTGGAACGTGAGACTCATCCACAGGTTGTTCTCAACAGCCATCTTGCGGTCTTCGAAGGTCCTGTTGTCGATTCTTTTCTGCTATCCTGCAGATTCAGACGAATTCATTAACGCTCCTGCCAGTTGCGCAGTTTGCCGAGTTCCGCTTGACCCGTTTTTGTGAACGATTTCCTTCTTTTTTGTTACTTTTCACCAGGCACTTGTGGTTCCTTTCAATCCCCCCAAAAAGTGGTCAAAACTTTACCACTCTCCCCACAATCGCATTTACGACATCGCATTCGCGTTAATTCACGTCCTGGACTCATTTCAGCTTCAATTACCGACCTCTTCACCGCATTCCTGATTTTTACGCGTTTTTATTCCCCTTAATCCTTTGTTGCAGTCATGTTGGGCCACCAGTTCGCGTTTTCGACCGCTCCCATTCGCAAAGTGAAGGAGGTCCAGTTTGGTATTTTGTCACCAGAAGAAATTGTGCGTCATACATAATCTATTTTTTACATTGCCATGCTCATTAGTGCATCTCTCACGCAGAAAGCATACTCGGTGGCAAAAGTGGAGCACCCGGAGGTTATGGACGAGACAACGCACAAACCTAAGATGGGTGGATTAATGGATCCTCGCATGGGAACCATCGATCGAAATTTCAAGTGTCAGACATGTGGAGAGGGGATGTCAGAATGTCCTGGTCATTTTGGCCATATTGAGTTGGCCAGGCCGGTCTTTCACCCAGGTATGTTGACAATGTTCTCTTTGTCTTAGCGTGCGACATTCACCCGGTTGTTCAGGCTTCATCATTAAAGTGAAGAAGATCTTAGAATGCATCTGCGTAAACTGTGGAAAGCTAAAAGCCGACATCGTGAGTTGAATTTCGTTCCTCTACTCGTTTCGCACCCCACCACCCAATTTTCTGGGGGCTCTCTCCATAATCCATTGGAGAACCCCAAACCCGCACCGCGGCAGTACCTCGAACAAACGAGGCGTTTGACCCACTGTGGCGTGGTCTGCGCGCGTTTTCGATCGCTTGATCGCCGCGTGGACCATTGCAAACGTCCAGTGATGGTTGGACACGAGGTGCGCGGTGAAATGGGGCGCTGAACGAGGAGTGCGAAAAATCGTAGTCCAGCCAGTGCTCAAGGCACCTTACTGGACTCGGCTTGGTGGCCCTCCCTGTGACGCGGGCAGAGGGCTCACCAATGGCCGACATATATGCCAAATCATGTCGGCTGCCTCCTTGTGATGCATTGCAATCCCTTAGATAATATTTCTATTTTTGTCGAAGTTGATGCTGACGTTTACATTTCATGTTCTTCCTAATTTGTTCGTTCAATGCCATTGTCGTGCCTTAGTCCGATCCCAATTTCGCCGACAAGATCCGTCACATTCGCGATCCCAAGGCGCGCATGGCCGTTGTGTGGGCGCACTGCAAGACCAAGATGGTCTGTGAGACTGACGAGCCCAAGGAAGATGGTGCTGAAGGAGATGCGGATGAGCCCAAGAAAGGTCATGGCGGATGTGGACATGTACAACCGGCCATTAGGAAAGAAGGATTGAAGCTTTTCGTCCAATACAAGAGACCCAAAGATGAGGATGAGGTTGGTATATGGCAGCATTACTAAATGCTGTTGCTGACCGGTTTTTAGGATGTGAAATCGATGCAGCCTGACAAGCGGCTGATTACGCCGTCTGAAGTTTATACAACGTTCAAGAAGATGTCGGACTCCGACCTTCATCTGATAGGACTTTCGGATGAGTACGCTCGTCCTGAGTGGATGATTCTCACCGTTATGCCCGTTCCGCCTCCTCCTGTCCGTCCAAGTATAGCAGTCGACGGTGGCGCTATGCGTAGCGAAGATGACTTGACGTACAAACTGGGCGAGATCATCAAAGCATCCGCACATGTACGGCGGTGTGAGCAGGAGGGTGCTCCCGCGCATGTCATTAGCGAGCATGAACATCTGCTCCAGGCAAGTGTTGCGGAGACACACCTTCTCTGAGTATTGACTGGTTAATTGTAGTTCCATGTTGCCACCTATATGGACAACGATATTGCCGGTATTCCTCAGGCGTTGCAAAAGTCTGGTCGTCCAGTGAAGGCTATCCGTGCACGGCTAAAGGGGAAAGAGGGGCGTCTGCGTGGTAACCTGATGGGCAAGCGTGTCGATTTTTCTGCGCGTACGGTCATTACGGGCGATCCTAACTTGGAGTTGGATGAAGTGGGTGTTCCTCGGAGCATTGCTATGAATTTGACCTATCCTGAGCGAGGTGTGTTATTTGTAATCGCTCTGGGTGTTTCAACTTACAATGTCATTTTAGTAACGCCGTATAACATCGCATACCTTCAAGAGCTGGTGCGCAATGGCCCGACTACATACCCTGGTGCACGCTATGTTGTGAGAGATACTGGCGAGCGTATTGATCTGCGCTATAATAAGCGCGCAGACGCATTTCTACAATATGGGTGGATTGTCGAGCGGCATCTGAAGGATGGAGAGTGAGTTTATGAAGCAAGGGATGCTCGCTGATTTTCATGCTGATACCCCCTTCAGCTTCGTGTTGTTCAACCGACAACCTAGTTTGCACAAAATGAGTATGATGAGCCACCGAGTGAGGTTGATGCCATACTCTAGTGAGTATAGCATTTTCCTGCGTGTTTTGCAAGAAATTAATGAATACAGCCTTTCGACTGAATCTATCCGTGACACCTCCATATAACGCTGATTTCGATGGCGATGAAATGAACATGCAGTAAGTCACCCATGTCTCATACGATATGATATTTACGTTTCCCAGCATTCCACAGGGCGAAGAAACACGTGCCGAACTGTCACAAATAGCATGGGTTCCCCGTCAGGTAATGACATTTTCTCTTGTTCATGGGTATTCTATTTGACTGGTGCATAGATTATCTCGCCACAAGCCAATAAACCCGTCATGGGTATTGTGCAAGACACACTTTGTGGGATCCGCAAATTTACGTTGCGAGATACGTTCCTGGACTGGAACCAGGTTCAGAACATCTTGTTGTGGGTCCCTGGCTGGGACGGCAATGTGCCAATACCCGCTATCATCAAGCCAAAACCCATGTGGTCCGGGAAGCAGATTCTTAGCATGGTGATCCCCCGTGGTATCAATATTCATCGGGCCCCAGATCCTAAGTCCTCGAACCCCATCTTCGACGACGGGATGTTAATTGAGAATGGCGAAATTATCTTTGGTGTTGTCGAGAAGAAGACTGTGGGCGCTTCTCAGGGTGGTTTGGTGCACGTCGTCTTCCGCGAGAAGGGCCCCGAGGCTACTCGTGACCTCTTCACGGGTATCCAGATGGTCGTGAATTTCTGGTTGTTCCACAATGGATTCAGTATCGGCATCGGCGACACTGTTGCTGGTCCCAAGGTCATGGGCTTTATCACGCAACGTATTAGCGAGAAGAAGCAGTTGGTTGCGGAGATCATCGATGAGGCATATCACGACCGACTGAAGGCGCTACCCGGCATGACTATCCGAGAATCATTCGAGAGCAAGGTAGAGCGTGAGCTCAATCGCGCTCGGGATGACTCCGGTCAGTACGCGCAGAAGAACCTGAAGGATGACAACAACGTGAAGCAGATGGTCACAGCTGGTTCCAAGGGTTCATACATCAACATCTCGCAAATGTCTGTCTGTGTCGGGCAGCAAAGTGTTGAAGGTCGTCGAATCCCATTCGGGTTCCGTCATCGTACTCTTCCTCATTTCACCAAGGACGACTTCAGCCCGGAGGCACGTGGCTTCGTCGAGAACTCATATCTACGAGGGTTGACGCCGCAGGAGTTTTTCTTCCATGCCATGGCTGGAAGAGAAGGTCTTATTGATACGGCCGTCAAGACGGCAGAGACTGGTTATATCCAGCGTCGTCTCGTCAAGGCATTGGAAGACGTGATGGTACACTATGATGGCACTGTTCGCAACTCGCTTGGAGATCTCATCCAGTTCGTGTATGGTGAAGACGGTATGGACGGTGCGTTCATCGAACGTCAGAAGATTGAGACCTTTGGCCTTGACAATGAAGCCTTTGAGCACAACTATCGCGTTGATGTCACGGATGGCAAGAATGGATTTTTGCCTAATACCCTCCAGATTGGCGTCGATGATAGCTCTCTGGAGCTACAGATGAAGTTGGACGAAGAATACAACGAGCTTTTGAACGACCGCCGTCTTCTACGACAATTCATATTTCCCCAGGCAGACGGCCTTAATCCTCACTATCTGCCTGTCAACCTTCATCGTATTATCCAAAACGCCACACAAATCTTCCACATCGACAAGCGGAAGCCGAGTGACCTGGAGCCGGCCTACATCGTTGAAGCTGTTCAGCAGCTCAACAACCGCTTGGCTGTCGTGGTTGGTGATGATCCGCTGACGAAAGAAGTCCAAGCCAACTCATCACTCACATTCCGCATGCACGTCCGTGCTACCATGGCCACTCGCCGCGTACTCGAACAGTTTCATCTTACCAGAGAGGCATTTGACTGGGTCCTTGGTGAAGTGGAGGCCAAGTTCAATCAGTCGCTGGTGAACCCGGGAGAAATGTGTGGCACACTTGCTGCTCAATCGATCGGTGAACCGGCTACGCAGATGACGCTCAATACGTTCCATTATGCCGGTGTCTCCAGTAAGAATGTGACACTCGGTGTCCCGCGTCTGAAGGAGATTATCAACGTTGCTACCAAGATCAAAACACCCTCCCTCACTGTCTACCTCGAGCCTGACATTGCTGAAGAGAGTCTGCTTGCCAAGAATGTCGAGCAAGAGCTCGCATATACCTCATTGCGTACCGTGACAGCTGCTGTGGAGATCTGGTATGACCCAGACCCAAGCTCCACCATCATTGAGGAGGACTCCGTCTTCGTAGAGTCATTCTTTGCCATTCCCGACGAGGAGATTGAGTCCAAGCTGCATCTACAGTCGCCGTGGCTCCTTCGTCTCGAACTCGACCGTGCCAAAATGATTGATCGCAAGCTCACTATGGCCTATGTCGCTGGTCGCATCGCGGAGAGTTTCAAGACTGATCTCTTCGTCATCTGGAGTGAAGATAACTCGGAGAAGCTCATCATCCGTTGTCGTGTGCTCGGTGGTGGTGATAAAGACGAGGACGGTCTGGGATCTGTGGAAGAAGACATCTTCTTGCGCCAGCTTGAAAACACCATGCTGAATTCCGTAAGCTTGCGTGGGGTTCCTGGCATTCAAAAAGTCTTTTTGCAGCAGCATGACAAGGTGTATATCGACAAGACAGGCGCCATCAAGACAAAGAAGGAATGGGTGTTGGAGACGGATGGTATCAATCTCAAGACAGTCATGTGCATTGATAGCGTCGACTTCACCCGTACGTATTCCAACAGCTGCGTTGAGATCTTCAACGTGCTGGGCATTGAAGCAGCCCGTGCTGCCATTATGAGGGAGTTGCGTGGGGTCATCGAATTTGACGGTTCCTATGTCAACTATCGCCATCTCGCTCTCCTTTGTGATCTCATGACGCACCGAGGTTCTCTGATGGCGATCACGCGTCACGGTATCAATCGTGCTGACACTGGGGCACTCATGCGATGTTCATTCGAGGAGACGGTGGAGATTCTCATGGAAGCAGCTGCAGTCGGCGAGAAGGACGATTGTCATGGCATCGCCGAGAATGTCATGTTCGGCCAGCTAGCGCCGATGGGCACTGGCGCTTTTGATGTGGCTCTCGACATTGACATGCTGAAGGACGCTATCGTTGATCATCGCCTGCCGGTCCAAAATATGCTAGCGGCACAGGCAGATGGTGGCATGACACCAGGACAAGTGGCAATGACGCCATATGACACCAACTCCCCTGCATGGTCAGAAGGCAATTTCAAAGGAGAATCGGCCGCATTTTCTCCTCTCGCTGTCAATGGCGGCGAGGATCCCGCAAACTTCTCTTTCCTTGGGTATGGGCAGAGCCCGCTTGGCGCCGGAGGCATGTCACCTGCAGGGCCTGGGTACAGCCCCAGCTCTCCCAATACATACTCGCCGACATCGCCATATGTTCCACAATCGCCGTTTGGTGGCGCTACATCACCTTTTGGCACATCTCCATATGCTACTTCTCCCTTCTACGACCGTGGCAGAGGACCAACATCGCCGACGTATTCGCCAACATCTCCCGCACTTAATCTCACGTCTCCAGGATATTCGCCAACAAGCCCACGCTATTCTCCCACTTCTCCGTCGTTCTCTCCCACATCGCCGCGCTACAGTCCACAGTCTCCATCATTCTCGCCCACGTCACCGCGGTACTCTCCCACCAGTCCCTCCTTCAGCCCTGCTTCTCCGCGTTGTGAGTTAATTTTTCTCGTATCTCAACCTTTGACTGATGTCTTACTTTATTAGACTCACCAAGTAAGTATGGATGTTATTCATTATGATGTGTACTGATGATTATTTGTCCCGCTTCACTCACGCCCACAGCTTGTAAGTGTTCATTTTTTCATCAACAACTACATACTAAGACCTACTCCAGCACCTGCTCAAATGTCCCCATCCTCACCAAAGTATTCTCCCACTTCACCTGTATCCCCCTCGTCTCCAAAATACTGTAAGTTGTCCAAATCATGCAAAAGGCAACCAGCTCATACTTTCTAGCTCCCACATCCCCCACGTACTCTCCAGCTTGTGAGTGCTCTCACCTTTTGCATTGCCACACTCACTAACCCAATCCCCACCACGCAGCACCCGCATATTGTAAGACTCTTCTCCCGCATACCAACTTAACCATCGCTAAACTCCTTTTAGCCCCTGCTTCTCCCGCCTATAGCCCGACCTCACCCCAGTGGTCGCCTTCGAGTCCGGCACAGAACGGCCGTAGTCATTCGTACAGCACGTCACCGTCCTGGGAGTAAACTACCGGTATCTGTCGTATACGTTGGCGTTATTATCTAGCACGTTTCTTTCCTGTCAAGCACTCTATGTAGATTAAGCACACTTTACTATACAAAGCTCTATTATCACGTCGGGGCATGATAAACATTCATTGAATTGCGGTATGTATGTATGTATCTAGAGTCAGCATATGTAAACCCTTCATTGGGTGATGGCATGGCGACACGTATATATATATATGAAGAACGCCACATCTCAAAATCAACAGCCGACTCAACGCAAAAAGCGTCCAAAAAAGAGATATCACATGTACGTACGTAGCAGAGCTAGAGCTATTTGCAAAAGAGTGGGTTTTGGTGTGGTGGTGTGATGTGGGCAACGCCGGCGCGCGCGCATAGTATTACACGTGAGGGTATATGAGAGAGACAAGTGAAGTGAAACGGAGATTGGGGAATGGGAGTGCAAGTAACACGTGGGGTGGATGAGGGATATCACGGTGTGATCCGACAGCTTTAATGAGGTACTGTACTGTGCAGCGCAGCCGCTTGTAAAATGCGAATGCTCTTCATGCTGAGTTTTTAGGTCAGGGGGATAGAAGTGGTTGTGTAAGGAAATGAAACGTAGGCATCGGAAAGGAAAGAAAGAAAGGGAAGAGAAAAAGCGAGCCAAAAATCGAACCGAGCAAGCACCGGTACCAGCAACTCTACCAACAAACCGCTCAGATGAAAAATTGGGTACTGCAGTCATCCATCAGCGAGCACTACACAAAAAAGCAGGGATACGCACTGCATCCGACTACAAGCATGCACCTCCATCTCCTCCATCTTGTACGAATTGAGCTCCTCTTTAATGCGCTGCGCCAACGCAGGCGTCAATCGACTCCACGTCGCAGGCTCGCTGCGACGATCATAAACAGCCGACGAAAACGTATCATAAACTGACAAGTTGTTTGCAAACACAAGCCTTTTGGCAGGCGTCGTCGCTGAGCGGTGCGTCAGCGTTGGTGGGGTGGTAGGGATCGTGGATAGGGCCGGGGCGGACGAGTTGGAGAGCATGAACATGCTCCTTTCTTTCTCTGCTGGATTGTCAGATAAATTTGATTTGTTGGGTAGAAGCGTACCTCCTGCGGGTGCGTTGCTTGAATGTGAAGGGTGTCGATGCAGCCCATCAATATGGTCTGGATCAGGAGAGGGTATCCGAGCGAGTGGGCCTAACTCGGATGATTGCGCCGGATGCGAATTATATGAATTCGAGCGCACGCGGATAGCAGGATTGGCCGCGCTCTCGCCATTATACACCTCTTGCGAGTAATTATCAGCGCCTAGAACAAGATCAGCGTAAGAAGTGCCCGATCTGCTCGATACGCACCTTTGAGGATGCCTTTTGCAGGCGTCCTTTGACGCTCAGCGCTGCGCCTGATATTGGTCGCCCAAGCGACGACCTCATCATCTTCGCCCGCTACGCGAATAGTAACATCCTCTTCCCCGTCCTCATCCCAGACTTCATCGTCGTCCCAGCCGTCCGATATGAAGTTCTGTCCAGACTGTGGTACATACGCGTGTCCATCATCACTCTCATCGTCCTCCTCGACCAACACCCTCGTCCCATCTTCACACACCCTGGCACTCGACTCGCCAGCCCGTGTAGCGGTATTCTTCTCCCAAGCAGCAGGGACATGGGTCCCATTCACCTGAGGCTGTACCGGCTCGACACGGGCCTTTGCAGCAGCAGCAGCCTCTGCATTACTCTTTAAAGTATGCTGGCGAGCGAGTTTGGCAGCAGGACTCAAGCCGCTCATTTCCGGACCGCTCCATTCGCCACGATCGAGCTCGGCAACTGCGTGCGAAAGGGAAGGAGCTACGACTTCGCCCTTTGCGTCCTTTTTCTTCTTCTTCTTGCTGTTGTCCTCTGGGCCTTCAGAGGCCTTGTTCTTGTCCTTGAAGAGGGAGGTTATTCCTGCGAGGCTGTTGCGCCTTGCAAGTTTTCCGATGGAGCCGATCTTGCGGATGACGACGGAGGCAGAGGACATTGTGGATGAAAGAGAAATGTTGTCTGTGCTCGCGTTGAGGCGAGAGTTGAACAGGGACGCCGCACGGCCCTTTTTCTTGGTCTGAACTGTGGCGGTGCTGGCGGCGTCAGCGTCAGGAAGGGTTGCGGGAGCGCTTTTAGTTGTGCTCCCACCGGCGGAAGGTGGCTCTTCCTCTTCCTGCAAGGCTTGGGCGGCATTGAGACTGAGTGCACGACGGAGTCTGCCTTTGATGCCGCCTGTTTTTCCACCGATGGAAGTGCCTTCGAGGATAGCGGCTAGATCGGAGTCATCACGTGACATGCGCTTTTCCGCAGCCGTATATGTACCTTGACTGAGCGGGGAGGGCCGGACTGGACGGGCATGGGAAGAAGATGAAGCGTTTGCGGGAGTTGTAGCTGTGGAGGTAGAACTCCTAGATGCGGCTGTAGATACGGAAGGACGGGGAGCTGAAGAATTTGTGGAGGAGGAAGACGTTGTGCGGTGGTGTGGATGAGGAGTTGGACGGCTATTTGTGGAAGAACCGCTGCCTGTACGAGGGCGTGGATTTTCGGAAGTTGTTGGGACCCTTGGACGAGACGGAGCTTGACCCTGACTTGTTGTACGCTGGCGTGATGCTCCGCCGTGAGAGGAAGAAGAGTTGACAGACGTAGTGGAAGCGGAAGCTTCACCGCGTACGTATGGAGGTTGAGTACGCCATTCCTGATGATCTTGTTTATTTGGACGACGATATGGATGAAAACCATTATATTGGGCTGCATCTGATGATACGGAGCGTTGAGCCTGAGGAGGGGGAGGGTAATGAGGATGAGGAGGGGGTGTCCCACTTGGAAAAGGGGAGAATAACTGGGAGGGGTTAAAGTAATCGGGTTGTTGAGGACGTTGGTGAGGATGGATCTGTTGTTGGGAATACATCATCTGCTGATAAGCCCACTGAGCCAGTTGAGCATTTGCTTGAGGATCGAAATAAGGATTTTGTTGCTGCTGCTGTTGTTGCTGTTGCTGTTGTTGTTGCTGTTGTTGCTGTTGGTAGTAAGAAGGGTAAAAGGGTTGAGCATTTGGACTTGGAGTCCAAGTGCCATGAGGCTGTTGAACTGGGTATGGATAAGGTTGGATTGGTATGTTAGACTGTTGTTCGTTTGACTGGGAACGTGGATCCATTGTTGTATCGCGAGGTGGGTGCCAATCTTGTGGTGCGAGAACGGCCATGGGCAACTTGATTCTGTGGTGATGGATTAGATGAAAAAAAGATTGCGATTAGAAACGAAAGCTCACAAGATTAAGAAGTCAGTAATACGAGGACCCCCCTCCTCCTTTTTTCAAAAAAAAAGGACCAGGTCGACGGACAACGAATACCGCGACGACCAACAACAGCACAAATACAACAAAACAATCACTACTAGCACTTGATGAATACGCGCCACGTGTTATACCACGTATGGCCTTCCCCACAGTTGCCCTACAAGCCGGCTTCCTCCTCACACGTTGACCGCCACCGTCAGGGTGACCAGCTTTAGTACTAGATCCTACGCCACTCGGCGCATCATGATCCCCCTACTGCAGTGTCCTGGTGGCCACCCTCACAGGAGGCACTGTCGTTATCTACACCATCTAGGTACTTTATTCAACAATCTGGACCTGCTCAGCGCTCTCCCTGTTCCAGGCCGACAACGTTAACAACGACCGTACTATAAAACACTCGGCCTGTAAGTCATCCTTTACCCCGGCCCCCATAATGATCACCAGACTCATTATCAATGACGCTATTACGTACGCAGCTGCTGTACCACATCCACATGTTCGAATTCCGGCTTCTGAATCATCTGCACCCTCTTCTATCCCCACCCCCACCAATTCCCCTTCTTCTTCCAACACCATCTCGGTAGTGCATTTCTTATGAGCAAAATCACAGATGCACAGCGCATACAGATCTTCTGGACTGCAGCTACTATTGCTGTAGCCGTATCTCTAGTACATGGCGCTATCACAACTCTCGTCGAAATATGCGAGAGCGAAGGTTTATGGACAGTTAGGTTCAGTTTAGGCAGAAGGGAACACATCTGGTGGACAGCCATAGCGGTCGCTCTCGTCGCTTCCCTTGGTTGTATGGTCCTATCTTTTCTTGCAGGTAAGCGGCTATCACCAGTCTCATGCTGTATATTCAACATTCGTGCAGGCAATAGCAACGATTCACTCGGAATCATATTGCTAGCCAGCGCATCATCCCTCGCCGTATTCCGGTATGCATGGCCTGCATGGCGTAATCGACATTATTGCTCTAATCGATGGGCAGCATGGACTGGCCCCAGCCGCACAGGAATAGACGCAACTCTAGTCCCCCTCATAGAAGGCAACGACCCCTGGCCTATCCTTAGCAAAGACGTCCCAATCATGAAACAACACCCCGTCGAGATCCGTCTTCCCATCTTCAAATCGAATCTCATCGCAGATGACCCCACAGACATCCTTAAAGCCAAAAAGCGCCTCATAGACTCAGAATCCGAAAAGCAGCCAGACGAAAAATCAAAGACGCCAATTAAACCCCTAAACCGCGTACCAGACGACAAAACAGGTCTCTACGCCCCCATCCACGCCGGCAAATCTGCTTCCCTTCTCTGGGGTTCCCACATCGGGTTCTCCCCCCGCGTCAGTCGCGGCGTCCTCGCAGTCCCCCAACGCCTCCTCCAATCCTCCCCCCTCACATCCTCAGGACACAACGGTCAACCCGTATGTCTCGCACACGGTATCCTAGGGCGCAACAAAGGCCTCGAGCCACACACATTTATCCTCAGTCTCAACCCTTTCAGACTTGAAGAAAAATGCGTCCAATGGCCGCGTCCGAGCAAAGTCCTGCGCACGTACTACCGTGAGGAGATGAACGCAGCATATGGCGGCGTAGGGGCTACATTCGTAGCCGCAGCGACAGAACTTGCACTCCTCCTAGCTGATTCGAGTCATAGTCTCATCGAAGACTGGCTCAATTTACGCATGGAACATCAAGATCACGCGCTGAACAATCAGCTCGCGCGTCTTGGTGCGAGCGATGAGGAGCTAAAGGTGTTATATCGCCTTTCATACGCTGCGATGTTAGTGAGTTTAAGCGCGCATAGGAAGGGGAGGAAGTGGAGGCCTGAAATGAAGCTTTTTACGGCGTATTGGAGAAAGTGTGGAGGGGAGATGCCAGCATGGATTGATACAACTGTGGTTGCGGAGAGAATTGGACGTGAGGAGAGTGGGGCGGGTGATACGGATCTGGATGCGTTGATCGAAGCCGTTTTGTACGAAATTGATACACCACGTTCTGTATGAGCCACGAGGAATACTTCAATTTAATATTGTGACATGGCTCGCGAAGCGCTGATCAAGGACTCGTCATAGACATGGCTTATGTCATCCTGAACCTCTAAACCCGGCACAGTACAGTCGGAACCGTTGTCGCTGCCAGTCAGTCTAACATATCCTCCAATTCGGCAATGGCGACCACGTCAGTGATCCCAGTGGTAGAGGAAGGCAAGCTCCTCAGCGAGTCCCTCAGCACCGTCAAAATTCAAGTCGGCCAGATGAAGCGACATTTGGTGAGTTTCCTGCGCAGCATAAGCATAATTTCCTTCCAACGCCTGCACGTCATAATTCACTAACCTCGCATTGGTACGATGAACAGGACAACGACGATATTATGGACGCGCTGAAAAGTGCTAGCCTGATGCTAGCAGAACTCCGGACGTCATCCTTATCCCCCAAGCAATACTACGAACTCTGTGCGCACAACCCTCCTCCCTCTTCCTCCTTTTCTAATCTTGAATTTTTGCACATAGACATGGCAGTGTTCGACGCCCTAAGACACCTCTCCAACTATCTCTACGACGCACACACTCAATCCCGACACCACCTCGCTGACCTCTACGAACTCGTTCAATATGCTGGGAACATCGTGCCGAGGTTGTATCTCATGATCACAGTCGGCGCTGTGTATATGTCTATCTCGGATGCGCCGGTAAAGGAGATCATGAAGGATATGATGGAAATGTCTCGTGGGGTGCTGCACCCCATACGAGGGCTCTTCTTAAGGCACTACCTAAGCGGGCAGACGAGGGACCATCTTCCCATCGGCGTCGATCCAGGGTATGTCCCCCATCCACAGCGCCAAATCCGAAACCGAGACTGATATCCCACAGCCCCATAGGAAACCTCCAAGACTCCATCTCCTTCGTCCTAACCAACTTCATTGAAATGAACAAACTATGGGTACGCCTCCAACACCAAGGCCACTCCCGCGACCGTGAAAAACGCGAGATGGAGCGCCGCGACCTCCGTATTCCTCGTTGGCACCAACCTCGTCCGGCTCTCCCAACTCGACGGCGTAGACCTCGAGATGTACCAACACAGCATCCTCCCCGCTATCTTGGAACAAGTTGTTAATTGTAAGGATGTGATTGCGCAGGAGTATTTGATGGAAGTTGTTATTCAGGTACGGGCTCTTGTTGATGGATGGATTGGGACATCACGGGAGACTCTACTGACCGACCATCAATAGGTATTTACGGACGAATTTCATTTACACACCCTCGGCCCTGTTCCTATCAGCAACGGCCCAACTTCATCCAAAGGTGAACATCAAGCTGATTGTGATTGCGCTCATCGACCGGCTGGCTGCGTATGCTGCTCGTGAAGGCTGAGAGCGAAGACCCCGAGGAGACGAAACGCCAGGAAGAAGCTGCTGCTCGTAGACTTGCGGATAAGGTGAAAGTCCAGAAGGCTCGGGTAAGGGAGAACGGTGCTGCACCGCCCTCGGCGGAGGATGCTTGGGATAGTGCTGTTGCTGATACGGAGAAAAGTATGGCTGAGTTAGAGGTTGGTGCGGGGACGGCTACGAATGGTGCTGCGGAGGAGGAGAAGCAGGAGCATGATGGATCGCCTGTTCGGAAGTTCAGGGGTGTTCCAGAGAACGTCCGGTTGTTTGAGGTGTTTTGGAAGCAAGTAGTAGAGCTTATCAAAGTGAGTTTTATCTATGCAACCATGCGTGATTCTCACTTGTTTTCAAAGGCGCGACCGGACTTGTCGATACAGGATATCACTGCATTGCTCGTATCCCTCACCAACCTATCGCTAAGCTGTTATCCCGACAGGCTAGAATACGTGGATCAAATCCTTGGCTTTGCGCATGACAAAATTAAGGAGTTCTCAGAAAGGCATGACATGCGTCTTGATAACATACTCGCACTGACCAATTTCTCTCCAGCCCTGACCTTCACGCACCACAGACAGCTGCAAATCTTGCTGCTCTCCTAGTAGCGCCAATCAGTTCCTACCAATCCGTCCTGACACTCCTCGCAATTCCCCACTACGTTCCTCTGCTTTCCCAACAATTATTCTCGACAAGACGGTCAATCGCCCATTCTGTAATTTCGAGCGTACTCAAGAACGAAACGATTATCGAGGCGCCGGACGATGTTGATGGGGTCTTGGAGCTTTGTCATGTTTTGATTAAGGATCAGACCGATTCCGCTGCATCGCAGAGCAACGCTGGTGTCAAGGAAATCAGGAGACAGGGACCATATCACACAGAGCGGGAGGATCTAGCAGAGGAACAAGGTTGGGTTGCACGGATGGTGCATCTGTTTCGCGCGGATTCGCTGGATATCCAATTTGATGTGCGATTCTTATCTGGAGGGTGTTTCCTAGACTGACGTGCTGCGCAGCTGTTACAAACGGCTCGAAAACACCTCGAAGCTGGTGGCGAGCGGATGCGCTATACCTTCCCTGCGCTCATCACGTCCAGCATCAAGTTATGTAGACGGTATAAGAACTGTGAACATCTTGTATGTCACCTTGTCATCTCTGTGTTCTGAGATTTACCATTTGCAGGAGGAAGGCTGGCAAGACAAGGTCAACACCATACTCAAATTCGCTCGACAATGCACCTCCATCCTCGCCACCCAGGTCGACGCTCCAGCACTCGCACTGAGGTTATTTCTCCTCGCAGCCCAGATCGCATCAGAATGCGGTTCTGGATTCGAAGACCTCGCCTATGATTTCTACGTGCAAGCTTTCTCGGTATACGAGGATAGTATCTCAGAAAGCAGAGCACAGCTTGCTGCTATCACACTTATCATCGGCACTCTTCAAGGCGCGAGGGTATTTAATATTGATGGGTACGATACGTTAATAACGAAGGCTGCGCTGCACGGCGCGAGATTATTGAAGAAACAGCACCAGGCGACGGCGGTGCATGCTGCTAGTCATCTGTGGTGGCAAGAGCCTGTATTAGAAGAGGGCGAGGCTGATGGGCCTGCTGTGAAGGAGTCTGAAAAGGCTGCTTTCCCCCCAAGAGAGGACGGTGAAGGTGTTAAAGCGGTTCGTAGTTTTCATCCCTTACTGAGATGCGAGGATTGATAGATGGCGTCTAGTACCCGCATCAGGACAGTAAACGTGTGCTGGAATGCCTGCAGAAATCGTTACGCATAGCAAATTCTGCTACGGAGGAGATAGTCACTGTCCAGCTTTATTGCGACACCCTTGATCAATATTTGTATTATTTCGACCGTGGCGCGCCTGCAGTGAGTACTCGCCATTTTATCAGTAACTATAACATATTCACGCTCGAATCAGATCGCACCTAAATTTATAGTCTCACTTGTTGAACTCATCGCCTCCTCCATCGACACGATCACATCGCCATCCTCATCCTCCTCATATCTCCACCCCTCACAAAGAATAGAAGGTGTCGCAACGCCCGAAGTGATCACGCGACACTTCCGCAATACCCTCGCATACATTCACGCGAAGAAAACGGCGGAGAACCCAGGACAATGGGATGAAGTCGAGGTAGTGGGAGCGTTCCTGAAGATGGGCATCACGCGGTAGCAGCTGCGTGTCTACTAATCGCTGATCGTGGTTCGTTTGTACGTAGCGACAGACGCGGTACTTACTTATCTTAATGCCAGGCTCACCGTTGACTTTGTTTAGATCATTCGCGACTCGCGAGTGTGCTTTGTTAGCTAACTTGCTGTTGTTGTCGCTTTTAGTTAGTGTGTACATATGACGACCGCTTCTAATGCTGTTGACTTGAAGCATCGTGGTTTTGTATATTATACCCTTTACTTTCGTGGAGAGGTGCCTTTGAAAATCTGTTGGTATCATGCATATGTGCTTGATCAGATCAATGATTTTGCGATCAACGACGTCTTACGTAATACGATAAACTTTATTTCGTGACTTTGCAAATTGCAAGCATATTGATCCACTATATTCATGTCAAAACGCAAAAATCAAGCCGACCACGAAGATTCCGACAGTGACTCGGAAAACGTATGATTCCATGAGGTTTCTCGCGATAATCTATATTAACCAGCTATCAGTAGACTCCGACGTTCATCGATGTAGATTTCGACTTTTTTGGCCTCAACTCAACAATCGACTACCATGCCATCAAGCGTCTTCTCGATCAACTCTTTGGTGTAGACGCTGAGGGTCTCAGCACGCACGCTCTTGCGGACCTGGTGCTTTCACAGCCTGATATAGGGACCACGATCAAGACTGATGGAGAGGAGAGTAGCCCATATGCATTCCTGAGCGTTATAAATATCGGTGTGCACAACGTGAGTTTTATTTGTTTTTAGTCTGGTGTTTCACAAGCAAGAACTGCTATCAGGACAACGTGTCGATAAAGTCGCTTGTAGAGTACATTCTGGCAAAATCGAAGGGAGACGATACATTCCACGAATCACTCTCGACGATACTGCGTGATCCGCAGTGTCAAGTAGGACTTGTTCTATGCGAAAGGCTGATCAACATGCCTGTGCCGGTGATACCTCCCATGTACCGTATGCTCGTGGATGAGCTCAAGGATGCAGTTGAAGAGGTGAGTCGCTGATTCTCATAAGGTTCCTGTATGAACCGTGGGCCTTGTGGTCGTCCCTCTCAGAACGAACCCTTCAATTTTACCCACCTGGTTTTCATATCACGTGTGTACAAGCTTACTCCGGAGGAAGAGGAAGCGATGGCCGTCGCCCAACAACCAGGGAAAGCGTCAAAAAGACAAAAATCTCAAAACTCGAATGGGGAAACGAACGATAGGAGCCCGGACGGAGTATATCCCTTCCACCCAGAGGACGAAGAAATTCGAAAGGTGCGCCCCTCGATTGACTGTGCTTTGAAATCGATCTCACCTGGTCTCCTAGCTTGCCTCCCATCACCTGATTTTTCCGTACTCGAACGCCCAGCCACGCAATGCAGAGTCGTTCGGGTTAGACACGGCTGGGCGGTTGATGTTGATGCCAGCAGCACAGCTCCCTGAGCTGGCAAGAATACTCGGGGATGTATTTCAACCACCTGGAAAAGTGTAAACCAGCGACATTGAAACCAGCGACATTATTCTCCCTGACATTGGGTGATTGTTCGGGGCATATTTGATCGCGAAGACTTTTCTATCCATGAGATATCACAGTAATGTACAACAACCTGAATGATGGAATTGGACGTTGATCAATATGTTTCGGGATACTGCTAAGTACAACGTAAATAAGTGTCGGAAATAAAATTGAACGTTCACGAGGTTGGCTCGTGCACCGCTATCTGTTTCCTCTCTGTCTGCTGATCTGCCGCCAACCTAATGTCCTCCGCCGAGTGTTGCTGTTGTGTTAACTTTGACCACGGCTTATATTTAAGTTGTTTCACAACTTTCTCCTGAAAGAGATCATGGAGCTTCTTGCCATGGCGCGCAAGTCGCGGTGAGTACCGACACAAATTGCAGTGCCTGAAGAGGGTCTGTAATGTCATAGTGGCGGACCTTACGGTCCATGACGTAGGTGTTCTACATCGCTGGTGAGCTCCTTCAGGAATGGTGAATAAAATAAGCACATACTTCATTATTCTTCCATGTCATCGTGATTGCGCTATGTGACCCACTCACAATCAGTCCAAAAACAGATTGGTCGGTGATGCCAAGTGCGGAAAGGAAGGCAACTGCAGACACCAAGTAGGTCCTCATCTGATTGACAGCTTGGGAGATGGTCCATTTGTCATTTTTTTGTGTACTCAGCAAGCAGCACTGGGAGCAGTTTGTCTTGTTTACTGGAATCGAGAAATGGTGTTGGCTTTGAATGATTGTCCGTTGCTTGCGCGCTATCAGGCTGGACGAAAAACGGGGTGTGTAATTAAAGTTGGTCTCGAACCCGACTGGTTTTTATCTTCAACTTCTCAGACTCCGATAAATGGGGATTTGTGGCTGCGGCCACGGGCTACAAGCTCTTCATCCCGATGTGAGGGTACAATTGTGGCAAATGTGGTGTCAACCTTCTCCGGCTTTGAACCTCGGATTAGTACAAAAGCATTGAGAATTTCATCCTCTTTCCTGTTACGTATGCTTTTGAGTACAGAACACGGCACCACGTCCCCCTATGCAAGGGTCGTCATGGGAGTGTTCCGCAATCTTCGCAGCAATCTTCTCTGCGGAGCTACGCACAATACCATCATATTCAACCGCCTGCGTCATCGCTGTATTAGCCTGCTGCGCCGTAGCTTGATCTGCAGTGCCCTGGCTCTTGGTCAAAGCAAAATCGTTGTGCAGCGCAAAACTCAAGGCCATTCGAAGCGAGAACCGTCGCCTGTTTCGCAAAGGACATGTCATCGGCAGCAAGGTTGCAAGTGAGATTCGACTCTCGCTCTAACCTACATGACTGATTGGAAGAAAAAAGCTTTGAGAAGTAAACAAACGCACAAGATATCGCGTCGTCCTTGACAAGGTCGGAAGAAATTGATTAGCAGAGCGTCCCATTCGTGACGGCGTTCTGCCTCATTGGCGCCGTGCGCTTTTGCGATGTCTTCGCAGTCGCCTGTACCTTGCACGGCATGCAACAAGGCAGACAGCCGATCTGAAATGAAACGGACATCCTCCAATAAAATTGCGGTAGTTGCACTGGGCGAACAGTGTGAATTTAATGCCTGCCACCGAGCCATCGACCTCAGAATGTGACAGCAATGCACAACATATTGAAAATCTATATTGTGCGCACACGCACAGCCACCGAGGCTTCAAAATGACTATGCCACCAGATTGCGCGATGCATTTCTTGTGAGGGTAACAGGACTACAAGTGACATGCATATGTGGTACCCACGTACTGTCTCGGTATGGCAGGAACCATACTCAAAAGCAAACGATCTTGCCCAGCAATTCACGCGAATTCTCATCGAGGAATACGGAATATCATGTCGCTGCAATTAACAGTGTGCTGCAGATGAACCACTGATGCGCGACCGTTGAGACATTAGAGTCGCCAACGATAAATCTTGATCGAGTCGAAGGGCTTAAGTCGTATCGGGTGCAGCAATATGAAGAGTTAACCTTCGTTGTTTTGGCCATCTCGATCGTCCACTCTCCTGCGTTTTGTTATGGTGCCGTTCATAGGTTCATCAACGTCATGGTTGAGCTCTTGATGGCGAGTAACATAGCACTCCAATGCCTCACTCCAAACATAATCATGAGACAAAATTCTGGTCAGAGTTTTGAATGCGGCAATGTTCGCAAAGGGCACGTTTGTCCGCGGGTCTAAATACTTGGCAGGTGTCCCAGTGATCGGGCAAGTGCGAACAGGTCGACCTGAAGCGAAACTTAGGCAATACAAACATCAAACGAAAAAAAAAAACTCACTCAATGGACGTTGTTTCCCTGTGAACACACGGACTTCGTCCCATTTGACCTCGTCGCCAAACATAGCTGACATGGTATCTTTCCATAGCGGTTTGGTTGCAGATGGATCTTGCGATAGCTCATGCACAATGTAGTTCTTACAGACGTCAGTCAACTCTTTCTTGCGCTGGAGGCGGAGCTGGTAGGGGTTGTACGGGGTAGTGGTAATATGATGGTTGAGATGGTGTGTTAGCAGATGGTATAAATGACTGTGGTTGCGATGTGGAAGCCAAGCCTTGTGATGCCATGGGCGAGCCTGCCGGCGTTGGAAAGTATGCACGGAAGGGAGACTGGTAATTTTGTGTCCCAGAGTAGGAAGTCCCTTGATGTGGATTATAGACGAAACCGTACTGCGATGGATATGTTGCAGGCACCGGAGGTGCGACTTCAACCCTAACTTGTTCTTTCCGGCTAATCCATCGCAACACCGGACCTTCAAGGGCGGTTCGAACTACACGAGCACGCGCCCTTTTCTCTTCTTCCAGTTTGAGATAATCCCGATGCTCGATAATATTTCCCTCCTCCGTGTCGAGGGCCCTGCGCAATGAGTTCATCCTGTGTTGGTGCCTTCGTGACTACTCTTGCTTTCTTCGGAATAGTGGCCTGCATGAGGGACAGTGAAGTGCGTTGAGCATAAAGTCGGACGAGAACTTACCCGCTTCTCTTCTGCGTCCTTCATTCTGTTGACGGTCGCCGACGTATTCATGATTGTATGTGATCTCTGACTTTGCCGTTGCCTCGTACCGCCTTCAATAACTTCCCCTGTCTCAGCATTAACCGCGACACCAAGAGATACGCGTCGTTTAAGCTTCTGAGGCTCCTTGTTAGGTCCCTTCTCTGAAGTCTCCGCTTGGGGATGAAAAGTGACCCTCTGGCGAGCATGAGCAGCGGCAGTAGCTTTCTCCACCCTTGCACGCGCGCTCTAAATAAACGTAAGAATATTTCTAGGCAAACTATAGTCAATACATACCCTCCTCGCTCTCCTTTCCTCATCCTCGACAGCCTTTTCTCCGGTATCAACATCTTCAGCAGCTGCCTCGTCGTCCGTGCTTGCGAAATCCGATTCAAAGACATCCTCCTCATCTAGACGCAGTGTAAGATACACTCCGTCAGTATTGAGCAAATCATATTCACCTTTATCGTTGATAAAGTCGATGTCTTCTTCAGCTTCGTTGACTTCCTCGACGGTAAGCTCAGCGAGGGCCGCCTCCATCCTAATCATTTTCAGTCGAGGCACCAGCAAAATTATCGTGCAAACCTATTCCCTGCCGTACTTCTCTTCGACCGACGCGATACCAGAGTCTCTTCTTCTGCCATATCGGTTGACGTAGTACTGTGATTAGTGATGAACGTCCAAGGGATGGATGAGTCGACCAAGAAAGGAAAGGCCACAGAGGCCTTCGAATTCAACAGGAGCAAACAACCTACAACCCGCCGGCTACATGCTAAAATTCACTCTTAACTTCATTCAAAATGCCTCGGAAACCCAAGTTCATTCCAGGGCCTTCCCGCTTGTCTGTGATACTGAAGGAGCTGAATGAGCAACCAAGATTATCCTTGACCGGTCTGCGGGGGATAAGCTTGAAGCTGGCCGCGAAAAACGATCATTTCGGAGCACGGTAAGCTATTCTATAGACAACTCTAATACGCGCATACCTAAGACAGACCTAGACATTTTGTTAAAGAAGAGCTCAGACGCATACGCTATGCCAACCCACAACTTAACGTGGAGGTCAACAAACTTCTCAAACCTCTACAAGACAATTGGACACCTGAGATGGTCGTCGAGTTCGGTAACTTGATTTTCTTCTGTTGAGCCTGTTCCCCCTTCTGAAGCGCTTCTCTGTTCTCCCCTTTATCACTGCCTCATAAACTTACAGAAAACGGAGCAAAGACCACCATTGACATTGCCAACAAATGGTCTACATCCATCACCAAGGAACTAATGGATCTTGCTGGCGGTGATCCATGGAAGGAGTACAAGGCCGCTGCTCAAGCTGCTGGTCTTCCCATCCTTCCAGGCGAGGAGAAGGAACGCTTAGCAGCTGCTAAGAAACGGACACCGAAATCAAGCACGCGTAGCCCAGAGAATCTGGAAGCCATGGTGGAAAACATGTTATCATCACCCGATCGCCCAAAGTCTGGAGCTGCTGCCATATTACCCTAGCCTCGTGGTACTTTTTCATTCTCAGCTGTTGAACGCATGCATGTATTACCCAAATGATCCTAAACTCATCATACTGGCGGATTTTACATAGAGGGTGAATCGATCATCCAGCGAACCATCCAGCAATCAACACAACCATCCCAATCCCAAATACAACTGCCGACAGATCATCAAGAATGGCGCCTCCCATCCGAATATAGCGTAAGCCATTTGTAATGATGGAAGGGAATGGAGGAGGCAAATGAGGCAGAGCTAGCGCCAACAAAACCGGGGGCTGTACTTGGTTCTGTGCAAGTATAATCAGTCCAACATTCATTCGCAACCTGAAGTAACTTACATTGCCTGTGTATATACGTATTGAGTGAAGCATGACTTGCGCAGTCATGAAAGCCCACATGAACGGCTATATGTCGATCAGCGATGATATTTTACAGCAAGCGCGAATCACTGACCACAAACTGCACTCCCCATCCCTCAATGCTAGAGCTTCTCCAAGCAAGCTCTGCCCAACGTTTCCAGAAACTTTCCGAAACACCACCGCTGCGCTCGACTAATATTTGGGGCTCTTTGAAAAGCACGAAAAAAGCCAGAATAAGCCATGTGCATAAGATGTGCAGCAAGGGTGTGAACTTCTGGACAATCGAGGGAGGCTTTGGAGGTGCGGGAGCAGCAGGTACTTTTCCAGTAGTGCCACCACGAGACGGGTCCATTTGTTGCAAGGAATTCATGATAGCAGCGAAAGGATCACCTGGAGGAGGTGCAGATGTTCCGTTGGAGGCAGCAGCCGAGATCTGAGGCTGGGGGAATTGCGGAGAATTGGCTGCGCCACCCATGAGAGCTTGAAGGAACTGCCTCTGATGTTCTTCTGACCAAACGGATGGGTCGGGTGCTGCTCCGCCAAAGCCTGCGTTTCCAAAAGAGTATGGGGGTGGCATATCTGGCGGAGGAGGCATACTCGGCGCCTCGCCCACAAAACTAGCAGCAGCAGCTCTGGGAGGAATATCTACGGCACAAAATATCGATGCTATCCATATGCGTCAAGTCAGAATACTCACCAGCATTCAAATATGCGGGAGCATCTTCTCCACGAGCAGTCGTCGTCAATTTCGACAGACGGTCAGTTCCTCTGCTGAGGATAGCTTTACGACGAGCCTCTGCGCGAGCTGTAGCTGACATCGTGACAGTCGTTAGTTTGGCCTTCTGAAATGCAGACAGTACGCTGTCTGCCTTTTGACGATTGACGTGGTAGGCAAAAACGTTGGTAATGCGTAATAATAGGAAGCAGACCCTGACACGTTTTAGGAATGAGGCTGATTTCCTCTCCGAAACATTTGTTCATCTTGTTTCTAACCACTTCGTTTTCTCATCGACCATCATGTCTAATAGGCAAGACAAAGCCACGACTGAGAGAAATGCCAAAATTCTCAAAGATTTGGTCAAGCAGTCAGACAATAAGGTCTGTGCAGATTGCAAGCGGAACGGTCAGTCTTGTCCCCATAGTCCATCCCTCAGCTTCTTAAATTACTCTTGAACCAGATCCTCGTTGGGCATCATGGAATCTGTGCGTTTTACATTACCGCTTTCGCTCTAACCTGACCATACTTTCAGAGGCGTCTTCCTGTGCATTCGCTGCTCAGGCATTCATCGCGGTATGGGAACGCATATCAGCCGCGTCAAGTCCGTTGATCTCGATATCTGGACACCGGACCAGATGGAGGTAATACCATACCACTCATACGCTAGTCTCACCATTTGCTCAATGTCGTTTACTGTGTAGTCGATTCAGAAATGGGGGAAATCGTCGGGCCAACTTGTACTGGGAGTCCCATCTAAAGTCCTGGTCATGTTCCCCCAGATCAGTATGTGATTTCAGCCCTTCAGTCAAAACACTAGTTTACGATTTACCATAGCAAAATGGAGTCATTCATACGTTCAAAGTATGAATCTCGAAGATGGGCACTTGATGGACCGCCGCCGTCCGATCCATCAGTCCTTGAGACTGAAACCTCGAATGGGCATGCTTCACAAGCTGCTGAGCAGCCACCCCCTGCAATAACGCAATCCTCGCGCCCAACTCATGTAACAAATACCAGCATTTCTGGTGCAAGATCAGCATCCCCAACACTCCAGACCCACATCACAACACGTCAGCCTCAATCCCGTCAGCTGCTCTCCTCCGCAATCGCCGGCAGAGCAATCAACTCTGATGTCACTATCATCACTTCTCCGATATCTGCTGCACCTCAGCCAACTTTGGCGCAGTCTGCACCTCCATCTCAAGATGACCTATTCTCACTAGACTTCCATGCACCTGCTCAAAAGGCAGCCTCCCCACCGCCATCAAAAGATATGAAATCAGACATCATGTCCCTCTTTTCCTCTGCTCCCAATCATTCCAACCCGTCGACAGGTGCTGGTTCCAGTGCTTTTGGCACTTTCGCGTCACCCTCTCAGCCACAATCAGCATGGGATGGCAGCGCTCCTCAAACACAACCTCAGCCTACAAGCATGATGGGCACTGGTGGTACTGGTTTGTGGGGCGCCTCTTCTGGCTGGAATGCTACTCCCGTTACACCCTCCCAGAACACACTATGGGGAAGCGCTGTAACCCCTACGGCGCAACAGCCCCAGTCTCAGGCGAACTCATTCAATACAAATGACATATGGGGATCGTCTGTCTCCACACCCAGCAACACTAACAACCTTTTTGTCACTTCTCAGGCGCACCCTGCGCCAAAGAAAGACGATGTATTCGGGGATCTGTGGGGCGACTTCAAGTAACATCGATTTCACGCTAGATACAGTTTGATAGATAACTGTCCGTTACACATTAGTTCCGTGGCCCTTGGTTAACTCGATGTCCTGCGCCAGTATTAGTTTAATCGAGGGGGAACTAGTTATCTCTCACCTGCTCAATAAGATCACGTGCAATGGGGTGGAACGAACTCTTGTGTTCTTGATACTTGTCCTGTGCCATCGCCGTGTCGACAGCAAAAACCGCCCTGAATATTGGCCGACAGAACTTCATTCGACCCTTGACCATCCCATCCTCCTCCCCAACGACCCAACTCAAAGCCGATGTAGCATATTGCTCCGACTTAGCAGATTTGGGATCGAGCAATGCTACTTGGTAGAACCTCAGGCGGAGCTCCGCATTAGGCGAGTTAACCAGCTCATAGAGGTCACCAAGGTCATCAATATGCGCTACTGGCAACGGGTCGAAGGATTGTAGTCGTTCAAGGAAAGCGCCTTGTAGGACACAGTCAGCAGCAATGGCTATAAGCGAAACCTGTGCTCACCGATCTGGTTGGCGTCCATCCCACTGATATCGGTGGCGCTGAACTCAGACGTATCTTTGGTCTTGCTCCACCTCTCAGCGAGCGTATAGGATTGTTGCGCGAGGGTCATGTCGTATTCCATGGGCACGGGAAGGGTCACACCCGTTCCAAAAAGCCAAGCCTATGTTGACACATCGTAAGTCGAGTGATCCGAAGGAGAAAAAATCAAATACTTGCATCCCAATCAATGCTTTTGAGCGCTTCGAGCTCGTCGTCTCCACCAAACCGCGTGTAGTAGCCAAAAAGATGCTCCTTCCACATCTCTGTGGTGATGCTTTGACCCATGAATGTCTTGACATAATCTTTCATGTATGGGAGGAACACATCTAGACCACCCAGCGTCCGTTCTGAAAGCCCAAGTTGTCAACATCCTTCGGGCATTTGAATTAAATGAACACCGACCAATGTGAAGGAGGAAATTAGCGCCTTTGTCGTACGGCACCGAGCTATAGGCATCGTCGGGGTTCTCGCCCTTCTCAAATTCAATCTGTAATTTCTGATATTTCTTATTGCGCTGCTCATAGAGTTTGAGGTCGTCATAAAGGTACTTAGAACCGGTAAGGAAAGAGAATCCACGGTGAGCAGGAGAATGCAGTATCTGCTGGAGGAGGCGCTCGATGTACGTCGTCCAACCTTCGTTGAGCCAAAAGTGTGAGGCGTCTGCGTGCCTGTGCAAGGATGTCAGTCAAAAACGTATGAGATGGAGGGTGTTCTGACGTTATTCCATTACCGAAGTAGGAGTGCGTGATCTCGTGTACGACAACATCCACCAGTGTCCTGTCGCCAGTTAACAAAGCTAATTTCTGGTCAGAAACAAAGCATGATAAGTTGCACACACTAACTTGGCGTGACAAACGTCAAACATGCATTTTCCTAGATGTCTATCAGAATCTGACCTGAGGGATATAAAAGAACGCACCATGCCACCATAAGGGAATGCCGGAGGCAACACCAAGAGGTCATACACGCCAAATTTATACGGCATGCCAACGAGTTCCTCCTCCGCAGCCAAAAACCTATGTAAAGAGTTCTCAAGTGTCTCGTCAATTCTAATCCTATGAAAAGAACCTTGTCGTGTCCTCCTTGAATTCCCACCAAGCGTCATTGATGATGTCCGGCTCGGCCCATACTCCGCTTGTCCAGTCTTTTCCTTCGAGTTTCTCGAATGCGTGGTAGCAGAGATTTCCTGACGCAATGGCAATCAAGTAAGACGGTATGGGCACTGGCTGGATGACAAGCAGTTCGAGGCAAGGCTTATAATCCTGTTGAGCACCACACACCTGGTTATAAACGTAGATGACTGCATCCTGCCCAACAATCTTCCCATCGTGTACTGGCCCTTCCGCAGGGGGAGACACTCGAATAGCAGACATGAGTGCAGGAAGGACGGACGTGATCCTCGCTTCATATGTCTACTGAAGATCTCAGTTACAAGTCGCAACTACGCCAGACCAACGATGACTGACAGCTTTCACAGATGGAGTATCTGAGTGTGTCGTACACTGTTTAAGCTGCTGTGGCATGTTATGTATCAAAATACTGAAACTTACCTTGACATGGCAAGAGACCTCTTGCATAAATCGGTTGACACTGACTGAACAGGTAAGGATGGGTCTTGCCATGTGTTTGTCTTTCCAAACATCCCAGCAGCTTTAGCGATGACACGAAATAAGAAGTCATTCAACGGATACTGACGCTTTGTCGAGCCACTGCAATGCCTTGCATCCTAGCTCCGTTGTATTGTACTCGATCGTCACTTTTACTGACGATCCTGGCTGCAGACCTGCTGGAAGTGGAATATACAGCGCAGAGCCCATGACTTCATGTCTCTCTCCCAGTGAGTACTGCGAGCTCAGACGTCATGGCACTTCGAACCACAACGAAGAACGTCTGCGCACCTGAGCATCGCAAGACTCGCCCTCGACATACACCCGCTTGATCACGACATCCGATGTATCGAAGCTATGAACATAAGCACTTGCCGCACAACATGGATAGTTAACAAACACACATAACCTCCTTTAAGTCGTTCGTGTGGACGGTAAGCTCGTGCGTGATAGAACCTTTGATGACTTTCTCGTGGAAGTCAATCGACCAATCGAGTGAAAAGTGCTTTGTGCTGATCTGACGATAGTTTGATTGAGACGTTGGATCAGTCGTTTCGGCGTTCATCGTAAATGTTGCCACAGGGTTGTGGTGAGCAAGAGAGGTAGAGACGATCTTCCTATCCAAGCGCCCTTGCAAGAAATTAGAATATATATATTTAACAACCGTTGCCTCGAGGCTCACGTAGCGTTAACCGAATGGAATGGAAGCCGCCGCAATATGAGACGAGAACAAGGGCAGTAAGGGCTGCATTAGGCAGGCAAACAGCGCCTCTGAGCCTTCGCACCACTTCATCAACTACTAGTGAGCAGAAGCATAAACTTCTCGACAGAAGTGTTTTTTGAAGTCCCTGCCGATATCTAGTGATGCCCTCAGTACTGCCGTGACTGACTCTCGCTCACATTTCGATGTAGTTACAGGTTTGGGGTAAGCGAGCACTAACGAAGGTCCATCATCATAAGAAGACACAAAACAGTCGGGATACACTATTAGACAGGCAGTAACTGGCGGTGGCTATAGAATCCTTCACAAGGCGACTGGAAATGAGAAGAAGATACAGTTTCATGCGACCAGTGTCCACAACAAAGAGAAACATTAAATGTACTGGAAGGCGGGGGTATTGTATGTATAAGAAACCGCGTAAAACCGTGATGTGAATGTCGTCCTTGCAAGCTTAAAACGAAGTAATTTGTGACCGAGGAGGAGACCAATACCGTCGGTTGTTCGTCATCTGCGAACGAGCCCAGCGCTTCCTCATGTGCTTCTAGAAAAAGGTCTCAACTTTTGCATCATTAAACCATGCCATGGAGGAACAAACCTTGGGAAACTGAATGTCTGGACTATCCAGACAGGAATCATCGCTGTCAGCCTCTGCGAGCTTGCGCTTCCTGGCCGGAATTTTGATGCGAAGACCAGAGTGAACAATGTCCATCTAGTACAAGAATTCAGTGTGCTAAAGGGTCATATGAATCAGAGGACTCACGGGTGTTAAGAGGGGGGTGGAAGACGCGGAAGAAGCTGAAGATAACCATTTAGTCACGAAAAACGCTAACGAGTTTCTCGTCAGAGCTCACATGAACGTGAAGAGCACAGTTCATCCATCTTGCACTCGGGTAACTCCTTGGTCCGAATGAGTGGCGCGCCCGGAGCAGGCATGTCATAATGTTCATGGCGGTACATATTGTCATGAAGGCTAGCAAGCGGTGGAATTCGAATGACAAGGCGCTTGTGGGATTGGTCGTAGGCATCAGGTGAAGATATGACAATGTCTGGAATCTCCAAACCAAGTTGATTATGGGCTTTGGCAGCAAATGCAAATGGTGTAAGCATAAGCGGTGAGGGACTCGGAGTCGTATCTAGGACAGGCAGGGGCTTGACTGAGATCGCAGTGGAAGGACAATTCTTAGCTTTTGCTATATCAATGCGCAAGCCAGACCAGAAGGCACGTCGTTGTGCGTGATGCGTGCGCGTGATTGTTATCCGACAGCGCAGCTGACAAGCGATCTGGCCGTATCGCGCGTTGGCATACCGTAGCCTAAGAGCAAGGTCCGAGAGAGCTGCATCGGATAGAGCTGTATGGGAAGACATCATATAAGATGGCGTTATTTAAAATGGAAGTTGACCAGAACAACGAGTGGGGCGTGATGGTAGAAGTGAAAGTGATGAGCGTTTGACGTGTCTGTGAACGCAAAAGAAGGTAAAATCGTAAATCAAGTAAGTCAGTAGCACGCCTGCGTGCAGAATGAAGACAGGGAAGGTAAGGATAACGAAGAGGGTCCGAGATTTCATTGGTAAAAAAGGCGTTCATATATATGCGGTGTCTGAGTGCAGGGGCTCATACGTCAGATTAGCTTGGACTCGGTGTGAAAGAACAAAGAAATGCCACTCGTTTGAGTGTCCCTTTATTGTAATCTTCGGTGATAACTGACATGGGAGACTGGTCAAAGCAACCCATTCATCAGTGAATTGGTGGGGAAAGTAGAAGGGTGTATATAGCATTATATAGTACATAATCACACCCATCTGCATAATTCTGCCATCGATCATCACATAATCATATTTGACCTTACAGAGGAAACGTGTGTTCTTGACTGGTCTACTGAAGTGTGTGATTGGGAAGAGACTCTCACATCGCTCAAACTTGAACTTGAAGGGAAGGCGGAGAAAAAGCTAATGATCAGGCTGAATGATCCAATACCATCATGCACAACTCAAGGACCACAACTTTGAAGCCAAGAATGAAAGCGGATACCTTCCAGAGAACAATGACTTATTCATCAAGTAACCGAGAATTAAATATTAGTCGCTTGGTGAGCGAAAAAATTGAATGTTGCTGTTCACCTAATTGCTGGCGGTTGCCCTACTTGTGAAGAACGATGGTGTTTGCTCAGCAAGCGAGAGTCAATATATTGTTGCTGGGGTGGGCGAGAACATTAATGTATGCACTACTTTGCAAGGATGGTCTACCATGTGTCGATTGCGAATGTGTGGGAATAAGTTGTACCTTTGCATAGCCGCGAAAAAGGTTCATCAAGCGTGTGAGAATCAACATACCTCTTGTTTTGAGTGCCCACACGACCTTATACGTTTATCCAATGACTGGCAAATGCATTGCACTTGTAAAAAATCGTTGATGCTTTTGCTGAGTGAACAAAAATAAAAGTATGTGCTGCTCTGAATTTTGACGATATCTGCTGTAGATTTCTAACGAATGTACTTCATGTGTCGATTAGGAATTCACGCAAGGTGTTGTCATTCGGTAAAGTCAAGCATTTTTAATCCACCTTCAGGTGCATCATGAATGGGAGCTCAAATAAAAGAAATACATTAATTGCGCTCATATCACATTCTATGCTTCTATTCTGAGACTGACATGAAGGACAGAAAATACATATATCATCATGATCACGCTGCATTTTCTGGATCTGGCCCATGAAAGACAGATGGCTGGATCCGCAGACTGGAGCTTGAACTGGGCCCTAGAGATGATTCGTGACAATTCGTGCATCGCGCACAGAGCAATTATCACCAAGCAACTTATATGTCTCGCCATGCATCAACGTACTGCGTGGATTTTGGCGTTTCAGGAGTAAGTATTTATATTTCGATTTTGGAGATGTCTTATGTCTTCTGTCACACATCAGCGCACTGCGTGTCTTTTCACGTTTCAGGAGGATGTTTCTACGCGTCGATTCGAGACCCTGAGGCAAGTGGATCCCGACTAGAGCTTGAATTATGCTGTGGGGATTATTCATAACGATTCACGTGTCACGCATAGAACAACTACCACCAAGCACCTTGTATGTCTCACCACGCATCAACACAGTTCGTTTCTTTTCGCACTTCAAGAGAAAGGCTTTATGCGTGGATCTCAGAGCCATCTTATATACTTCGCCACGCATTAGCGCAGTGCATTGCTTTTCGCGCTTCAGGGGGAAGTCTTTACGCGTGGATTTTCGAGCCACCTTGTGTGCTTCGCTGAGCATCAGCACAATTTTTTTGTTTTCACATTTCACGAAGAAGTCTTTGTGCGGGGATTTTCCAGCCACCTTGTATACTTTGCTGCGCAATAGCGTAGTTTGTGTCTATTCGCACTTCAAGAGGAAGTCGTAACACGTGGATTTGGATCGATTCTACTATACTCTATGCATTGATGTAGGACCTTGTGGTGTATTCGGTATTGATTTTATATTGCAAACACAGGTAGGCGGAACCATATGATAGAACTTCAGTTGTAATCCAGAACATTTATTGCAAATTAATTAGCAAATGCAGGTATAAGAGGTCTAGATCATGGCTATATATTTAGTCTGAATCAAATGCAGCGTCATCACGCTGTGCTCTCTGCCTCGCGAGAGCATTGACAGACATATTGGCCTTCATTGCGTCGCTAAGTTCACCTCGGCGGTTCCTCCCGAAAACTTTCCTGAAAACAGAGTTCTGGAAAGGCTTGAATTGGAGGGTAAATTACGCACCTAGTCCACCATTCGAGAAGTTTATCCACCCTGCGCCGCGCTTCTCGACCAGGGGGCCGTTCAAAGAAGTCCACAATGGTCCGCCAAAACTGTTCGTAGTCGAAATCGCCATCCATGGACCGCCATGAGGTTACGGAAGAAAGTGCGAATCGCACCTGCCAGTATGTAGTGAAGATGTATAATAAATTTGACGAAACAAAATAACTCACTTGGCATGCAATGTATGCGATTGAGCGGGGAGTGACTTTGTCCATGTGGATGATCTGTGCCACGTGCTTTTTGACTTTGATTCCGGAGAGAGATTTCTTAGCTCGTCGGTTGTTACTAATGACATCTGCGCCGTCGCCTTCGCCGTCGATATCTTTTGCTGAAGAAGGAGACGTGAACACGGCCTTGTAACCCTGAAACATAAGTTAGTTTGCTGTCAAGGTGCCTCAGTGCAACAAACCTGAATGAGAATCTTGCCTTTGAAAAGACCTTCCTCAAGGTCGTCCGGTTTTGTAGTGTAATTTTCATACAAGTAAGCGGGAAAGGATAGGTCTGTGACGATATACCCATCTGAGCGATTTCTGATTCCTGCCTTCACTCTGGGGAACGGTGGCGTTATCTCTCAGGATACCGAGGGCGCGTCAACTTACTCTGGGTTATTCCAGTCGAGTTCGGCTGGACAGAGTAACCTGCCACAGACATCATGGGTAAATCCACGAGAATGTTTATCGTCGGAGTCAACAAGGGAGGCCGGATTGAATTCACGATTGACCCATTCTGAAACGAGACTCTTCAGTTTCGAGGTGTCGTCTCCTCGAGCGCCATCAGCGCCCTGTCGAAGCTAGAAAAAGACTCAGCTATGACACAAACAGTCGATATCATCGAACGAACCATCTTCAATAATTGCACGTACTCCTCGTACTCCATCTCTGAGCCCTTCTTGTAAAACCACGGCAAGGTTCTGGATAGCGTGGAGTAACCTATTTGCAGCCGGTCCTGACTATGTAAACATGCCAATGAGTCACGGTAGTGTGCACGAGCAAAGTGCGAAACTCTGACTCAATAGTACTAGTAGCATCCGGGTCAGAGTCAACCTCGTATCTTCTGTCATTTTCGGCGACAAGATCCTCGATACTGTCGAACAGGGCGACAACACGCCTGACTGCTCTTCCTTTAGCAACATACCAGATTGTTTGCCTGACAGTGGTGAGCAATACATCAAAATACGTACATAGCGGCCGCACCTTTCCTTGAGTGCACGCCCCGACTGCATGGTCTCCAGCTTCTCCTCCAGTTGAGCGATTTTCCGTCGCTGCATAGCTTGCACATGTGCCGCTACTGCTTGAGATTGTTGTGGCTGGACATTACCTCCGTCCAGCTGATTCTCCGAGTCGGCGTGCGAGGTGCCACTGCGTTCGCCTTCGCCATCGACGTGCGAGGTGTTGCCCTCATTATGCTGGCCCTCGATATGTGACATAGCGGCGGGGGCTCAAATTGACTGGGAACAGATGAAACAGTCAAGCCTGGGGGATAAGATAAAGTGGGAATAAAGCTCACCTTGGCCGGGCTAGCTCGCCTTTTATATATGTCAGTCAAGACCAGTGCTAGTCGCCTAAAGAATACCAGTAAAACACGCTAGCACAAGCCATTAAGTCGTCCGAACAGATACCTATTTGGGAAGATCCTTAACTTGTTGCGAAATAAACGGGCTCATTGAAGATCAGGGTCACCTTCTGTAGGTGGGTGCCGTTATGAGCCCGAGATCGCACCGACGACAGATTCACGACACCTTCACGACACCCTACATGTTAAGATGTGCAAACACAATCGCCTAGATAGCGACACCGCGACCAACTTGAATTTTAGATTCAGACTCTCGAGAATGGCTGGCTAATCGAGATCATCTTACTAGAGGCAATGAGTCAAATGACTTGAATGGACTCGACGGTATCATGGATGGGGTCGATGGGCGGCTAGTCCAGTATGTGATTGCGTGACAGTGACTAGCCTGAGAGTCTGACACGTGATTCATCATTTGGTTAGCTCGACTTCCAAGACTGAAGTTGGTCCCTTGGATGCTTCAAAGCAAGTTCCAAGACTGGTGACTGTACGTCCATTCAATAAAGACTCCAATCCTGAGGGCACTACCGATCAATAGGAGAATACGATAACCGTAATAGTCGTCCCCAAGATTTGATTCATCAGTCTCAAAGTCATTTTTCTCCATTGTCACTAACGGTAAGTACTAGTCACCATGACGTGCTTAGCCGACGATGCGTTAAACTTATACTACTAGGTCTAATACTAGTAACCCAAAATGCGGCAAGGCCAGCTCTATTGTGACTACCAACGCTAATGGTGGAAAGACTCGGACTCCCTTGCCACTGTTCAACTCTCCTCCGTCATCTGTTCACCAGCCAACTTTTCTTGTTCTTCACCATACTGGATGATATCGAGAACTGTCTGCCATTCGGTGCCTGTTTTCTCCCGGCAAATGCGCTTCACGACTGGAGCAAAATTCCCATTTACGCCATGATTCTCCAAGCCCTTGGTGGTGTCATGATTGTCATTGACTTGGACATCGCCGATTTTCCTTTTGCGACTCTGGCAAGCCGCCACGGTATCATTGGTCCAGTTTATCATATCACCAGAAACTCGACTCGGACTTGGAGATCCTAGTATGACTTTGCCATCTATTCGACCAGATTCGGCTTCCTGACCAAGTTGTCAGTACAACAAAATCACACCAGCTAGACTAAACACTCGCCGTTCTTTTGCTTTCATTCTGTTTATCAGGCCCCACGATAGACGAGTGTTCTTTCTTCAAGTGCTTCATTGCGGCTCTGTCAACATCTTTCCAGGCTTCGGAGTCAATCCTGTAATTCAGCGCTGTGGTATATGGTTTGCGCTCACCGACTCGAGCCACCTGCGAGCCAATCTGAGTTAGTGCAACACCTTTGAAGTCCTTGCGGATGCGAGATGTATCATGGTAAGTCACCTTCTCCTCATTGGCATGAGGAAGAATAGTTGACACAGGTGACTTAAATTTCTGTGATATATCTGGGCCAGTAGCTCCCAGTATGACCACAGCGGTGTGAGTAGTCACTTGAGGATTGGAATGATGAATCAAAGCTATATCCGAGTGTTCCATCTTGAACTGACTCGGAGTCAGGCCTGTGTTCGGTGGGTTTTGGTTGATAATCCGAGCACTCATAGCTGTCCCCGGTGAGTTCTTATACCTTTTTTTTATTCCGTGATGCGGCACTATTTTCGGCTAGATTTGAGTGTGCAAGTCTATGCTATATCAAGTAGGACGCAAATGCGCATAGGGTCTAATTGGTGAGGAGAAGCACACAATCGACGATGACTATCACTGTATGTGCACCAACATGCTACTACTTATTTGAAATGTCTCTCACCAAAGTATCCATTATGATTCGTAGCACTGAGTGAGACAATGATAGCGCCAATGTATAGTAGTCGTGCCACACTGAGGCCTGGGTGTCAAGCAGAATGCAGACATGGCAAGCACTAGTAGGTCTCCCACCCGTCTTACGCGCAATGAGAGAACAATTAATTACTAGTACCATTTTTGGGATTTGAATGAAGTCACCCTGAATCCTAGGCCGAGCCGTAGCGCTGGACCATTAGTAGTATGATTCTTTGCTATGATGGTATACAAAAACAGTAGTTCATCACCACTCAGGCCACCACAAGGCTACCGTGACCAGTTATGGCCATGTTCAGCTGCTGCCGCACAGTCACAAACCTATGACACGGCAACAACGGTTCAAAACCACTTGACCCAGAACCCGGGGGTTCCGAGTCGGACTCGGAGGTTTCATGAGTCCCTACTACCAACTGCGGCTGCAGCCACCCACGCCGAATTCATAACATTGGACAGCAAATCAATCAGACACCACCCCTTTGAATCACCACAGTACCCTAGCCCTGGTCATGGTAACCAAGTGTCCCCAAGTAAGTAGTTAGAGTCACAGGCTGAGTGACTGAGTCTACAAATTTCTCCAGCGAAGTGTTTTAAAAGTCCGATGGGTATTTACCGCTTATCACTTGTCGTGCAATTCCTAGAGTCCCATCGGCGTCCCACGTACTGAAAATGAGCTTATGTGCCACTCCATGTGTTGAAATCCCTCGTTTCGGATCATCCACGCCTCTCCAATGCCCTTCCACCTCCAGTCATACTTCTGTCTCTCCTGGAGGATCAGGTATGAAAAACTTTAAACTGGGTGGTATTGTGAGATAAATTGACTCATTGGCTGCTTACAGCGGCGAGCACAGTCTCGGAATCGGACGACGATTCCTCTCCTTTGACACCTGTTTCTAAGCGCTCAGGCAGCAGACGTATCGCCAGGGCGCAAATGCCGACTTCAAGTCGGTATGACAAGCATCATCATGCTGACACTTATGATTGTTCCTACCATCCGTATCGCCGGATACCTTCTTTTCAACGACGGCATCTCTTCGAGTGTTTGCTGAACAGCTTTAATCGTGACACACTAGTTCAAGATACCAAGAACGAGGTGGGTACCCCCCCACCCCCCACCCCACACACACACACATAACTCATTATATGCACCACAACACTTTCAGAACAATGATGAATTTGTGAAGCATATGGATGCGCTCGGACCCCAATCTTTCCGCCTTATTGTTCATTACAAGGAGGCGGTCCGTGAGCGCCAACGTTTGGACTTCTTTGTAGCATACTGGGCGCGAGAGGAGAGCAAAAGGCTCGATACTCTCCGTCAGTTTTTGCTCGAGGCAACCCGAGAAGACTTTGTCCAAGCAGAGCGAGAAGCCGCAGTGTTACTGCAAAGACTTCTGGAGAAGCATCCGCCAGCTACCACCGAAATCAATGCCGAAGTTTTCGCTAAGCTCAACGAGTGTAACAAGAAGTCCCTCAACAGGACTGACGCTCAGCTTGACCTTCTGAAAGCACGTATCAGGCAGAATACAAAAGCACGTTATTCTCCAGACAACAATTCTGATGCTACCTGAGACTGCCTTGATGACAAGTCGGTCACCATTCGCTTCTATAAACAAAAGCACCTCGTTAACACTTTTTTTAGATGCGCACAAATACCCTGGCACTCAGTGTGCATGGAAACTGATTGTATGCTTATCATGTTCAACATTCATATCAGTTGGCACTTTTTTCCTACTTTTTTTAGTGTCACTGTTTATCGTTTATGTAGCAAGAGAAACCGCTGTACAAGTTTAACGTGGACTCGGACACAGAGGATTGTTGGCAGATTTCCGCACTTCATGATGTTTGTCCGAATACAAAATATTTTATCTTATGAACAAGCAAGTCAAAACAGGATGTCACACATATGAGTGTGACACTCAAGACCAATTATTTGATAGCTCGAGCGCTGAGCGCTTGACCCATAAATTCGAAAACTGAATCAATTTTGCTCCGATAATAAAATAGGCAGAATATCAACAAAATCAACCTTAGTTGCAGGCTTTTAATTAAAGCTGTAGTTAAACAAAAGCTTCAGTGACACTGTACGGGGTACTTAGTCACATGTGTACTGATGCAGTTGCGGTGACCAACTAAACGATCCGATCTACGCAATACATCCGACTCAGATCCGAATAGGCATGTTATGACTAAGTTTGAATGCACGTGGTTTGCGCTCTTGCCTACTTGGGTAGTGAAGCATTTTGATGTCGGTTATCGATTCCATGCCTCATGAATCGTGACTACATATTCACTCCTCGTTGCAGAAGCTATTCAGTCCCCTCGTTTCGTCAAATGAACGTTTCCTATCATGGAAATCTGCTCATGAAAAGCCAGACTGAGTCGGAGTCAGATTCAAGGTAATGTACAGATTTTCGATTTCAATCTACTATCATTGTTGTCGCAATGATGCCCCGCTTCGAGTTTGGAGCAGATCCCCCAAACGACGACGACGATCGCTATGATTTTGACTTCACCTTTCCAGTCGTTCCAGATCCAGTTGGTCCAAACATACGGATGCCAACGCCCATGCGGCCTTGGGGTAGTCTACTACCTTCCGAGTCCGAGTCCAATGCGTCTGCCAGCGGCTCTGGCCCCCAGCACCAGCAGTCGCTTGTTGACGCCAACAATCACCAGCATGGCATCTTCCAACAGCTGCTATCTTCCAGCGATACTAGCTTCCAACCGCAGCAGTCTCTCGTCGATGCCCAATACCACATGTATCAACAGTTATGGTCTAATTTTGGTCCAGAGGACTATTTCGCATCGCCCGCATATCATCCAGACGCCGACGAGAGTCAAAATCTCGGCACCTTCTATCCAAACTTCAGCCTGCCAATTCCGTCCGTGGGGCGGGGTGTACCGATACCAACCGGTACCGATTATCGCGATATAGCGCGTCGGGAGGATGAAGAAAAAGATGATGAAGTCGAGGGCACTCTGGGCGAAGTTCTCGGTAGGAAGCGCAAACGCCCCGGCAACAAACTGCAGATAGAATGCATCAGTCAGCTGTCACAGAAGCGGGCCAGACTCAGGGTACGTGATTTACATTTCGTGCATTGCTGATCGCTGATGTGCTCTCAGAGAGAGATAGCAAATCCACCGACAATGCCCCTAGCGAATGCTGAGCAATTCGCGGTTCCCCCCACCCCAGAGGCGGGGCCATACATGGATTCCTTACAATCGGGCGTTCCGCATCCTCGTTCTGCCTCCCTGGGCTCGATGCCGTTAACAGTTCCCTCCCAGTCCGTCGTTTCGCTGCCGTTTATGGTTCCTTCCCAGTCCATGGTCTCACAGCCTCCGTCTGCACCCCTCGACCCACAGTCATTCACGGTTCCCTTCCAGCCCATCGCTGCTCCGCCGGTAGCTCTGCCTGTAGCCCCGCCCGTAGTTCTGCCGGAAGCTCCACCGGTCGCTCTGCCCGATTCGTCAGAGCTTTTGTACGATCCTTCAAACTCAATACACAAGAGTATTGTTTTGTCTGCTAAGAAATCTATCAAGGCGTATATGGTCAATACACAGTCCATATCAACCCGCGTGGAGAGAAAGCGGGTGGTTTTAGTGGTTTTGGAGGATTCGGCTAAAGAACAATACGGTCATGCAGGTAAGCCGATTTACAAGGCTTTTTCAATGACTGACATTTTGGTTGTGTGTAAATAGCATTCAGCCGCAAGTGGGCTGTCATCAATTCGGCGATGCTCTATCCGAAGCTCTCTGATCCCTGCAAAAATCTCATGCAAACGTGCAAGAGGATCGCACGTTCCAAGGTGATATTGTACAGACTACGTCCTGGAATACGTTCGGGGGCCAATGAACGCCAGTTTCGGAAAGATCGGCTCGCAGAACTCGTCAGCAAGGGGACGTTTCCACCGAGATTTACCTTCGGTGAGGATGAGTCCGGTAACTTACGCTTCCTTCAAGATGAGGTGGTGTGGAGTGTCGTCCTGGACACTGTCGTGGAACTCCAACTCCAGCGCCACATTGTCAATCTAGACAGTTTGTTTTGCTTAGCTGCCACTGCTGTCAGCTGCGCCTTGAGCGAACTCCAGGATTCCGCTCTTATAGATTTTACGGCCGAAAAATACCAGAAACTTTACGATAACCTGGTTGATCATCTTAGGATAACCATCGCTAACGATTCAGTGTTTTCAACCAGTTGGACAGAGCACAAAGCGCTCACTACGATGAGACTCGCACAGATCGCATGATACCATATTACCGTGACTAGTTAGTTTGCAGTGTCTGCTCCACTTACGACTTGCGCGCATCTGAGTTTATACAACGGCTTTCATTTTGAGTGTTATCGACGGTCTGGCATGATAGACTCGGATCTGTGAGGTTTTCTCCGCCAGACTCGGAACCTTTCAATAATTTAGTAACTACATAATGCAAAAAATGATGAGTTCTGGTATTTCCGATAAGACGTGTTGCATTGCATCGTCCTCATCGTGATGTGCATCGTTCTCTCATCGTTGTCCCGTCGTTCTCGTACGATCGCATCGTTCGCGTCACGCTGGTGCACATTGTTTGCACTATTTGCATTGCTCTCGTCACCCTTTCAATTGCACAACATGTTGTTTTCATTGCGCATTGTATTGCATCGACGTCATACTTATAAATCTGTCAACAACTCTGCATAAATGTCTCCGAGCATTTAAAACACCTTCAACATGTTTCTTTCTGCTACCTCCATGTCCTTTCAGTGACACGCTCACTCAAGTCTTGCAAGTCGCAGCAGCACCCTCATCCGCCCCCGCGATGTCCTACTATTCACGTTCACCTCCGCCTCTTCAACACCCAGTTCCGACTCATCCAGCTTTCATACCAGAACCGCCTTCGATGCCAGCTTCACCTCAAGGCTACCAACGCTTCGCTAGTTCATCACCACCAAACCAACAATATGCCGCACAAACTCAATACAATCCTCCTCCATTTCAACCAATCCCGAATCCTCAACACCAGCATATTCCTGACTTTGCGGCATGGGGCATGAATGACACTACCTCAGTTCGGAATGCACTTGGGTCAAACGGCTGTTGCTGCAGGCAAAGAATGTACGGGTCTCCACTTTCTTTTTATTCTACTCGCTCACCATGAACAGTTCGCTGGTATGATACCAGTCACCATACTTAAACACCACTTCAATGTCTCAGATTCCTATGTCATGCACAAACTCCAGCTCGTCATTCCCTCTGCGACATAAAACCTGGACACGAAAAGTCCGTTGCACAGAGGCTGGTCACACAGAGTGGCAGCCTCCTCGTGACGATATCAATAGTCCTGATTTATACGTGCCTTGTGCGTCTTTCTTCCTATTAATTCATCCCTCCTGATTCGTTGTGCAGTCATGGCACTCGTCACATACATCCTCGTAGCAGCACTTCAAATGGGCCTGCAAGAACGATTCCACCCCCAAATTCTTTGCGCATGTGCAACACCCGCTCTCGTCATCGTCGTCCATATACAATCACCAAGACGGTCCTGTTTCGCTTCATCAGGCAGTGCCATTGCGAATATCTTCGCACAGATCTCACGCACCTCGCACATCACCAGTCGCCAATTCACCTTGCCCGAAGTCCCGACGGTCTTGCCTCGTTTCCCTTAGTTGCCACTACCGTCCATCTCATTTGAGCTCACCATGCACAGCTTGGCGAAGGCAAGTATTTAATTTGAATATTTCATTTTGGGATGCTTCAACCACCTTAACTTGAGCAACTCAGTGTTCATGTCCTGGAGACGTCCGCAAAGAATGCGACAAACATTGAACGATGGTTTTTGACGGTGGCGAAACAAATCAAGGATAGGTGAACAAAATTCATCACCCAGTATTCATACAGCTTATCTCAATCGTTTTTTTAGGATGTGATCGACCTCGACGCCTGCTGGTGGCGTTAAATCGTCAACAGTTACACCGGGTCTGTTCAGCCACAGCAATCGAGCGCTTGCTGCTGATGGAGGGTTGTGATCAGCTGGGGGTGGGGGTCACGTTATCAAGATTGTATGCTTTCGTGATGTCTCGTCGCTACAAAGATGACCCAATACTCAGACTGTGAAGTGCGTTCTTTATCTCATTATCTGCGTCCTAATTCTAGGCTTCTCTGCTCCTAAGGCCCAAAATCTTGTTTAATCGGTTTGGGATGGGGGTCACGTTATCAAGATTGTATGCTTTCGTGATGTCTTGTGGCTACAAGGTATGATGACGACCCTATACTCTGAGTCAGAAGCGGGTTCTTTATTGTATTCTCTGCCTCCTAATGCTAGGCTTCTCTGCTCCTATCTTGTGTGATGGGCTGAGATGCTTGAGTATGGTCCTATCCCCTTTGAGTCGGTCGCCTTGAGTACTGATCAGAAGCTGACGGCCCCTTTCAGAGAAGAAGGACGTTATCGCAAGCATGCGGTGGCCGCCCATCAGATCAGAGAACACCCCAGGAATCATTTTAGCTGATCAATCTGGTCAACCGGTGATTGTTAATCCACAGTATATGCCCCTCCCTGTGCTTAGCGCTTAGTCTCCAGTCAACTCAATTTATTTCTTTCGTTCATCACACAATGTTAACTCTTCATTAGTAGGACCCTTCGGAATTCTGCTTGAAGCCTGCAGAAGGAACCGGCACGTGACTTACCCAGCCGCTGATGCACAGCCACAGAAAATGTCTTCCCCGAGTCCCCCGACACTCACGTCGATCGAAATCAACGACCTTTTGAACCAGTTGCTGTCACTAGTATCGTACAAAAGTACCTGGCCACCATGAAGACATGGGGCATTGCCCAGCCCTGCACCCTGCCGCTTCGGTAAGCCTATCATTTGTCTCCATCACCCTTATGAGACATGTGATCTGAACTAGTGCTGGCTAGGCCATTTGCATGTTGGAAGGAACACAGACAGGCAAATAATTAATGGCCTTCATCTCAACTCGAAGATAGTCACGGTAGATAAATAGATTTATCTAAAAATTTCTTCGCGACTAGGCCATTTCCCCCATCTCACGCAGCTAGACACACATCTATTACTACCTGAGTCAGTGTACAGTTTCGAAGACTCGTGAATTGCTGTTCATCCTGCGTACTAACGACTCCGAGTTATCATCATATTGGCTCTGTTATGTATGTTTGTCGGTCACGTCGGTCACGTCGGTCTGTGACGGTTGTTGAGGGACTCGCTTCGAGACTCTCAGTGAGTCCAACTTCGACGACAGTGCGCCAATGCGCTGCATCTGGGTCACTGACCTTCTAGTCTTTTTATTTATCCTAGTAATGGTGTCATGTAATGCACCAGGTTGCGACTGGGAAAGAACAACCGACTCTCGAGGACTCAGTAGACATCGCACAGTTTGTCCTTTCCACAAGAGAGCCAGCACACTTGCAAACCAGAGGAGACATACCCGTGCGAGAGAGGCGGTCGCATCAAATTTTGTTTCAAGCTCATCTATCAACACCTCCGAGCCAGTGAGTGACTGACTTTGAGAGTTGGTTGTGACTGTTGACTCACTTATCGATCTCAGAGAATCTCAGCCATTCGGCATGTGAGGGACCGTCCGAACCTGAAGCCAATGGCAACTCACAAGCTTCTCAAGCCAATATCTTTGGCCCACGGAGTACTCAGTGTCTCCACTCTTGCCGCAGCGGACTTGCACCCTCGTGACTCAGAGATGCAGCAAAATGATAATCTCGATGTTGAGATGGGGAACAATCCTGGAAATGAGTTGGACGATGATGCAGGTTTGTGTCTTTCAAATGTAACCACCGTCGTATGATGTGCTTACAATTACTTGAATCTTCAAAGCGATAAGCCCCCCAACGAGGCGAATTCCGAGGCGTTTTGACCACCATGAACCCTCACACGATGATTTGAATTACTCTAATAATGTTGAGATTTCATCGACTCAAATTCCGGCTTCACTTCCAGCCCGGTCCCGAATTCAGCGTGTCCTTTTAATGTTAAGAGACAGCCTCCAGACCACGTTCAACTCATATGGGCTCTGCCGACTATACCCTCGTCGGCCGTCCTTTGAGCCAGACAGATTTGTTTCATCTTCGCTGCTCGCAAAAACATCTCCAACAGTCGCCGATGAAAGTGATTCTCCACCAAATGTCTTCGCGCCGCCTTACCCTTTCCTAAATATGACTATATACCGCCTCATGTCCTGGATGAATTCCGGCAGCAACTTGGTATCTGAAACCAAAGTCTCGCACCTTGTCAAGGATGTATTGCTGGCACAAGATTTTGACCCCCAGCACCTCGAGAACTTCTCTGTGAAACAGAATCTACGAAAACTGGATACCGACAAGAACGGCAAAACAATCAATTTTCCAGATGACTGGGTTCAAACTAGCATCACCATTGACATTCCAACGAAGTCAAAGGAAGACCGCCCCCAGCCTTACACTATTCCTGGATTTTACTATCGCCCTCTCGTCGAAGTGATACGCGCTGCATTCGCAGATGCCCAAGCTCGCGCATTCCATCTCCTGCCTTTCAAGCGGCTTTGGAAAGATCCTTTGGACGGTCATGAAGAACGGATACTCGACGAATTATATACATCCGATGTCTGGCTGGAAGCTCAGGATGATCTTCACAAGCTACCGAGGCAACCCGGATGTTCGCTGGAACGTGTCATTGCGGGTTTGATGCTCTTTTCGGACGCCACTCATCTTGCAAACTTCGGGACGGCGAAAGCTTGGCCGCTATACTTGTATTTCGGCAACCTGACAAAGTACGCGCGATCACAACCGCAGTCAGGAGCGTGCCACCTTGTAGGCTTCTTACCTTCCGTAAGTTTATGAATGGCGCGTGATTGTCTATTACTGATGATGCCTAGCTCCCTGACGGTGTGAAAGATGTTTTGAGCAAGCTATTTCGCATATCAAAAACTGGTATGGCGTCACTTCAGGCACACTGCCGCAGGGAGTTGTTCCATGCGTGCTGGGACATATTGTTGGACGAGGACTTTCTTCACGCCTATCGCTATGGTATTGTCATCCAATGTGCTGATGGTGTGCTACGGAGAGTCTTTCCTCGAATTTTTACATACTCCGCTGATTATCCCGAAAAGTGCGTCCCTTCCGGAGTGTCAAACCACTTTGATCGCTCATCATTCTAACAGAGTTCTGATCGCGACCATTAAGGACATGGGTTTGTGTCCCTGTCCTCGATGTCTTATACCGAAAAAATCATTTAGTTTTCTTGGGCTCGCGGAGGACATGAACAGCCGAATGACGAATTTACGAGTATACGTCATGGCGAAGGTCATGAAGGCGCGCGAGTTCATCTCTAGCGGAAGCACTGTCGACGGCGCAAAGGTCGATGATAGTCTTGGAGAGGGCTCTTGGGTACCTGTCCTGGTATGTGCAGCTACCTTCTTACATTTTAATAATTGACTACACTCTATTTTATCGCAGAATGTGTTTGCCCAGAAGCTCGGGCCGTTCGGCCTTGACCCATTCCGCATGCTTATCGTTGATTTCATGCATGAGTGCGAATTGGGCACTTGGAAAGCACTATTCTCGCACCTCATCAGGCTGCTTTATTCCATCCCTGGGGGTAGCCAGATTGTCGCGACCCTTGACGAGAGGTACGAGGAGTTCATATGAACTCGTATTGTCAGTGTACCTCTGGAAAATCACTAATCCGATTTTACCGCAGATTTCGACAGATCCCGACATTCGGTAATGGCGTAATCCGTAGGTTTTCGAATAATACATCTGAGATGAAGCGATTGGCAGCGCGTGACTTCGAGGACATCTTGCAGGTTTGTGAGCTATGTGTTTCTATCTACGATTTGCTAAAATGTTCTTAGTGTGCGATCCCGGTTTTCGAAGGACTGTTTCCCGCTGATCATGATGCGGTAGTGCAGTCCCTTCTGTATCGATTCGCGCAGTGGCACGCGCTCGCCAAGCTCAGGATTCACTCGGAGTCTACGGTTGCTTTTCTCGAAGAAACCTTCAAAAAACTATCTCGGAAGCTCCGCAATTTCCAAGTTTACACCTGCGCCGTATTCAATACCATGGAATTGCCCAAGGAAAAGGCAGCTCGTCAGCGAAAGGCCGCCGAACGCGCAGATACCAATAATCCCTCTGCAGAATCGAGTGGGGCGAGGCAAAAAAAATTCAATTTGGCTACCTACAAGTTTCACGCAATGGGAGACTATGTGAGAACCATACGTCTTTTCGGGACTACAGACTCTTTCACTACTCAAATTGTAAGTACTGTCCGCCTTCACAATATGTACCTTAACTCAATTCTGGTCAGGGGGAACTTGCTCATAGGGCCCTCAAGTCGTTTTATCCTCTGACGAGCAAGTTGGATACCCCGGCGCAATTAGCCAAGCACGAGCGTCGGCGTCGTGTATTACGGCGAGTAGAAGAAGTAGGACGCACACCGCTCTCTGGGAATCAATCACAAGCCGACGCCCCCCCATCAACGTCCTCGGGAGAACATCACCATATTGCGTCTAATAGGAATGATTCCATCCAGCTTTTTGCATTTCTCCGAGAGCACAGCGGTGATCCGGCTATCAAGGTATTAGTAGCATCGCATCTCGAATGCACTCCGTACTTTACTAACAGCGGTTGTCAGAACTTCCTACCTAAACTGAAGGACCATATCCTCTACAGATTGGGTGAGCTAGACGTCCGCTATTGTGACCACGCCTTTACGGAGGAACAACGTAATTCCGTGATCATCCCTAACAACACAATATATTCAGTCCAGACCATGCAAGTGTACTATACGACTTACGACTTGAGGCGTGACTATGATACCATCAACCCGCGGACCCATGGTGATGTTATGGTACTATCAGGGGAGACAACGCCTAGCCACCCATACTGGTATGCCCGTGTATTGGGCATATACCACCTTGAAGTATGGCTCAATGACGGGAATAAGCCTGTGAAGCGGTTTATCGATGTTCTGTGGGTTAGATGGCTGGCGGCCTTACAAAACTATAATTCTGGCATCAAGCATGCTCACCTTCCGAAGGTCGCATTTGTGGAGGAATCGGACGTCGATGCATTTGGTTTCCTCGATCCAGGGCAAGTCCTTCGAGGAGCCCATCTTATTCCTGCATTCGCCTCAAAGCGTGGTACAAGTGCACTTCGCCATGGAAAATCATTGGCACGCCCGACAGGGGAGCTCGACGACTGGGAGGAATACTACGTTGGGATGTAAGTGTGCATGCTTTTTTTCCCCTGGCGCTTTAATTCTCAAACTTTTAAACAAGATTTGTTGACAGGGACATGTTTATGCGTTACACTCACTTCGGTATCGGACATCCAGCCATGCTTCGGAAGATCGTCAAGGACGCTCTCGGCTCTGAAGATGATGTTGAGGATCTTGAAGAATGCTCAGATGCGCAAGAGGATGATGACATTGGGGATTTCGAAGAATCCGATAACGAGCTTAGTAGTGATGGGGAAGTGGATGAGGAAAACGATGAAGAGTGTGGGGATGACCTGGAGGATGACAATTTCGATGATTTTTGTTTCTAGAACTCCCTCCAAAACATGTAGTACTCCATTATTTCAATTTCACTCGTTTCTTGAACCACATATGTCACAGTCGGTCGCGAACCGCCTAAGCCTGATCATTAACTCTTCCCCTTCCCTTTAAGTTAACACTCGTTTGCTTTGTACGGTAAGGTCAAATATGATTATGTGATGATTGATGCGTGTTCTGAGTTGGCCCCATGCGCTTGCTTTTTTTCCTTCACGCTTTGACAACTTCAACTTGAAGTTGAACCTCGCCGACCGCACCTTCCACATCGATAACCACAGTGATCATATGACACCCTTCCGAGTCCTCAAGACCTCACATGCACAGTCTACGTCGACAACCTCATCACTCCGCTTGTTATCTGCCAATTTTTCGTGCGCTTCATCCACTGTTGCTTTGTCACTGTGACGGTTGCCTGGCCACGCCAGTTGCCCGCTCAGTACTGACCTCTCTTATTTATCTAGTACTATGTGTCGCGGTTCCATATCCTACTTATGAATAGCCCTGATTTCCCCAGCAATACCGATTTTAATGCCAATCATCACGAGAATGATCATTTACATCCCTTCATCAAACTTCAGAGTCATCATTGTCCGCTGGCTCAAATGATCGTCTGCGTCAGCCAGACGGCCTCCCCTCCCAACATGATTTGACTACAAACGAAATATTTAGTTCACATCGGCCCTTAAATTTGCAGCACCAACTTCTCTCAGCAATCTCGGCAGAGTGCTTTTAGGTCAGTCGCATTCGAGTCACGTACTGGGTATAATTTCAGAACGAGCTCTCCGCTAGGAGGCATACGGTATGGTTTCTCAACAATTTTCTTCCTTGAACCCGTTCCTCCGAGCGCATTCTTCGAAGGGCTAACAACAATCACCGTGACAATGCTTATCATCCACTGTCGCACAGTACTACTAACCCTACCAGTGGTTCTCAGATGTCTTACCTGAATGGTACACACCTTCAAAGCCAGACTCGGACGCCTCACGATCTCCACTTACAGTCTAACGACGGTGCTGTACTACAACAGCGTCAGCAAGGCCCATGGGTACTAGTGTTGGGCAAATGGATTTAAACAACGAGTCGAAGAGCGTTAACAGTGGATGATGGTCGGAAGAGATCTCGACCATCTTCAAGTTTGTGGTTGGAATTCCTGATGGTGACATGCAGGTATGTGCTGAGCCATCTGTAACATCCCGCAACTTCTGAAGGAGCGCGAGTCCCATAATATGTTCACGTTCTCCCCCGGCTTCGAAGCTGGCCTGGGGACCCTTAGTATGATCCCAAGGAGTCTACACTGCCCTGGCATTTTCTCGGCATTCTCATCTACACTGGCATATGTTCCATACTAGTAGTACGCACGATATGTATACTAGTGACTGACTAATTTGGTGCTGCTGGATCGTGAAAGAAATCTAATTCGTTCCAACACGCACAGATTTGTTCACTCTCGTTTGGGCCGACTAATAGCACTAGTACTTCAGAATGAATTCTATCTGAACATATTGTGAGCCAATTCAGTTCCATTTACAATGGGGGCGTGCAGTGTTGTTCCCTCGCATTATCAACACCTTCAAATTAGGCGACCACTGCAAACCATGACATTTAAGTTATTGCTGCAGCGGGTCACCATTACAAACTTCTGTACAAAAAGGAGACTCCCAGCTTAATAGCTTAGATTCAGAAACACTGTAATATAGAACATAAATGAGGGACATCGACGATACTGAACAAGTTCGACACATATTCTTTGAAGGCTCCCAAGGTGCAACATGACCACGTGTTCACGACTTCCATGATGCGCTAGATCCGGTGACAATTTCAAAAGCTTTTTTTCAAGGGAAAGTCTTGAATGGCTTTCAAGTCCAAAACATAGATTCGGGGAATCAAGAACACTTGACAAGATTAATATATTTCCCCTACTGTTCCTCACAGGCTGCGATGGTGCCATGTCACAGCAGTGTCACAAATTCCCATACTAATTTACACCTGATGTTCAGTGCGAACACCACCTGCCAGGAAAAAGCCTTGCATAGCAATATAATTCACAAAATGAATACAGGAAAATGACAACACTTAACAAGCAGAACTCAAAGATACTACCATCCCTTACTGATCACAATGTGAAATAGTAATGACCTTGTTACACAACCGTCTCAGTGGTCTCAATTTACGAACATCCATGCCTATGTATCAACAACTCAAGATTCTCGCTGCATACATGGACATATTCAGTTGAAGCAGAACTACACCCCTCTATAGTTCACACGGTCACGATATAGAGCACTCATGAATTCACTGATGTTGGAACGTGCCGTTAGATCATCAGATACAGTCGCGATAATCATTAACCAGCTGGCCTTTCTTCAGCGAAAATTATGTCAGACGCCGACAGTGAAAACAAAGCAATCGTTAGGATCCGGCAACTTGCATCGATACAGTGTGGGCGCACTGATGAATATATGTTTGGCCCGTCGTTGGCAAGTCGTTGGTGACAAAAGGTCTTGTTCTAAAACTGGGGAAAGCATTTGTTATTGCACCCGAGTCCCCCACGCGCAGGCGCTGGGCCATTGATGCCTTTGTCCAAACAGCTAGTAAGTTAGTAGGCGCTCCATACCACTTCCATTGAAACGCGCAAACTTTATAGTAAAATTCTCGAACGCTAGATTGATTAAACTCTCATCTCATGCCGACTCTCGCACATAAAATTGGTGAGTAGATGGACTAAACCCAGACCCGAGACAGAAAAAGTGACCGACTCCTAGGTTCCCTTCTTTTTTGCCCTCATTGTGGCACTCTGCTGAGTCCTCCAAAAGACGACGAGCAAACAGTCATATGCGAACAGTGCAGTTATGAGGAGCCAGCATCATGTGTGTACTCTCTGAGACACACAGATCATCATCTTGATCTACCGCAGCTTATGAAAACATTGAAATCACCACCCGGTCACACCCTGAAGCATTCCCTTCAGCGCTGAGGCAGAAGCGCAAAACCCAAACAAAGGTTCATCAGGGTAAAGTCTTACCAAAGGTAACCAGCATTGATGTATTTGAGATATCAAGATTTCCTTACACCACCAACAGGTGTCGGAAAAATGTCCGGCTTGCGGACATCTGGAAGCTTATTACGAAGAGAAACAGGTAAGGGAGACTGTCAATACCGTTTACGCTAAACTGAGTTGACCACGGTCGCAGATGCGCAGTGCTGATGAAGGTTCAACGATTTTATACACCGTACGTCAGCCAACTAGGCCTCATCCGTTGTCCCGGCCTCATGTATTATCGTTCAGTGTGTCTCTTGCAAACACGGTTGGCGCGTCAACAATTAGTGTGAATGTTTTGGGTGGGGGTATCCAGTGGTCGATTGTAACTGCTAGGGCGCGAATATGCCTACACGTTCACTCCGACACTACAAAACAGGGCGACGACTCCGAATCCACCGAGGACACTTGCTAATGATGCCACCGCAGTCTCGCGTAGCGGAAACGTGTCTTTTGGGAGGCTGTGGAAACGGGTATAGGAACACATATTATAGAAGTGTACAACGGCGACTTACGTTGAAAAGTAAAATGTGAGAGCGAAAGTTGATGCCAAGAGGATTAGAGCTATGGACGGCAGGAGAGACGCGGGCACATAAGGTGAGAACGGAGGCAGTGATTTATGTAGGGCCTGCTCAGCGTGGTTAAGAAATGTTCACTATACAGTGGATGTCAAGGACATACCTGGATTGCCTCGTAATTGTCCATGACTGCAGTAGACGTTTGGCAGAGTTGTGAAAGAATCTGAAACGGAGAGTAAGCTCAGGCTGCTGCGGAGATTGCTGGTGGATGCACCAATTCTGGACCATGGAGACTTGAGGCAAGCTGACGTATTGTTGCCGCCAAACACATGTCATCAAACCCATATCAACGACGTATTCGCCCCACTCTCTTTCTTTCTTACCACCGTCTTGACTGCTGCTTAATCAGTTTACCCAGTACATATTTCACGCCCCCTTGAGGTCAGTTGTGTTAATTTAGATATCATTCTTTCTGACTTTTGACAAGAAACTCGTTCATTGCTCCCTACTGCAGATGTCCGCGACGCAAAAGGTTCAGCAGCACCCTGCTTTCGTCCAGGCGCAGAACAAGGCGAATTATTACTTTCAACAACTTGACAAAGAAGTCAGTAATACTCTCTTGGCTAATTTTTTGTAACTAATATAAGCCCCTCAATAGCTCACAAAGTACCCAGTGTTGAACGCATTCGAGCAGCGAACTCAGGTTCCAAAAACCTATTTCGTCAGCGGCACTGTTTTTCTCCTCACCCTTTTCCACTTTGTCAACCCTCTCGCCGCACCTGTTTCTAACCTCGTTGGATGGGCCCTTCCGTGCTACCTCTCCTTCAAGGCGCTGGAAAGCCCCGGGCACCAGGATGACGTTCAGTGGCTCACGTATTGGGTTGTTTTTGGGTTCTTCAACTTCCTCGAGAGCATTGCACTCAGAATGGTTCTTTACTACTTCCCATGGTACTTTGCCTTCAAGACGGTGTTCATCCTCTGGCTGCAGCTTCCAACCTTCCGTGTAAGTCGCGAGATACAATGTATTCCGAGACGCAGGCGATTAATGTCTTATTTTTTTAGGGCGCACAAACAACTTACACTGTTGTGTTGAAGCCTGTCATGTCAAATTTGTCCGGCTCGCGCGCTTTGGCGCCGACCGACACGGTGACAGCTGAGGGTCTTCGCGACCGTGTTGCCAGCGCTAATTCAGATTGATTCTGGACACGCCCCTGCCCTATCCTCGGCTCTTGTTTCAGTCTGTGTAATACGGCTTGGATGGTCATAGACACTATCATACGCCTCTTTTTCATTATCCATGCTTCTGCTCAGGCCTGAGGAGTAATTCGTTTTACGTTTTGATATGTTCTACTTCACGTATCTCCAAACCATTATTGAGCTTTTTAAGCCTTATCACAGCACGTTCGAAGCGTCACGACGCGTGGAGGGTGGCTGCTGTGCCCTCATTGGATGTTAACTTATAGAAGTTGATGGAAATCACCACGTCTCAGCGCTCGGGACCGAGCGGGCGCCTAGATCATCTTGGTTTCGTTCAACGCCAATACTAGTCGTGTGCGTGAGGATTGAACGCGAAATGTGAGAGAAGATTATCCTAATCAGTGTTAGCGCATTTGACCAACGACTGACTGACAGCTCATGTGATGTTTAGGTGCCGAAGACGTGTGTTCCACCCGCCAGCGCCGTCACCAGCATAAACGATCTACTGGCTCAGTGCTTAGTACGAGCTCCGATCATGCTTTGTGGCTTGTACTAGCACGGCAATGCGGATGCAGCACTGGCACCGTTGGGCAAGCTTTCTCATACTGGTTCAATATTTGTTAACGTTCACCTTGAAGTTGATCTGGGTTTCGGCTTGAAAATGAAGCTGACCGTTTTGAATCGTTCTCTGATGTCGAGGCTCGCGTGACATGTCGGTGGAAGGGTGGCATATCTGCTGATTCTGTGCAACAGTAAGCTTCAATATTTGTCTATGCCAGTGCACATGTCACTCACTGGCACCTGTTCAGACGAGTTCAATTCGATACTTGGCCCGCTGAGCGCTTGAGCACTCGAGCGGCCGTTTCCTTGTTTGCTCCTGTTGCGTACATATGTGGTGAGATGTTGTGGCACAGCCTCACCTCGCACACTGCCCCTGTAGGCGCATGTGTACATTTGTGTGCACTCAAGCTATTGTGCCAGCAGTCACGGGTTCATGATTGCCCTGATTTATGATCCTCGCCTTGTTCTGCTGTTGGCTAAATAATCCTCCTCTTAGTGACGAAATGTGTCTGCTGAAGTAGCCTTGTAGTTCTGCAGGGATTTGTGTGCGATGCTTTTGTCTCGAGACAGGCATCGCATCGATCCTTGGAACATGTGGCACTTTCATTGGATTATTCATTGGACCGGCCTGTGCCCGCCCTTAATGCGCCCAACGGTACAAAAGATTCCCCTGTAGACATTCCAGTCTTCAATAACATCTTCCATCATGAATTTCTCCAACGCATTCTACAACGGTAGCGGCTGTTGGAATTGGTGGTCTTCCGTCCGCTGCACAAGGCAGAGAGATTCTCAAAGTTCAAATCATGGCAGTCGCATCACCCCTGGTAAGCCGTCGTTATCCGTCATAGTTTCTGTGCATCAATGTAATGGGATGCATTCATGTGACTTAGGATCAGCACCTCCATGGCGAAATGGCTTTCTACCACGGAATACGTGGCGGGAGCCTGCCTGGGCCGACAGAAGCTGGGTCATTAGGCCTACGCTGCCAGCCAGACAACCTGACCACAGCGTGTGGTTTTTCCCAATGGGCGATCTGACCTGGACTCCACACACAAATGGACTAGGCTTCTTACCCGAAACAGCTCAGATCCCTGCTATGCCAAGGCCCCAGACAGTCTATGAACGCCCCCAAATTGCACCCTGGATTGTTAAAAATCCTTTTCAACCAACCATGCCTATGCTTCAGTGGGATGTCCGCCAGAACCCAATTACAGCTAGGCTGACAACAGGCGCACATGTCTCCACGAATCTGGCACATGTTCTAAGCTCTCCAATCACGAATATTCCTGTTGGCATTATCGAAATTGCCATCCCAGCTTGTCCTATGGCGTATATGTGGAACGCAATCAGGGTTCAAAAGACCAGCGCTATCAAAGTCCAAGATGTTCTTGATGCCATTTACGAATGGCTGCAGATACCTCTTACTCGAGCTGAGATGGAACACATTGAAGATGTAAACCCATATGGTGTCGATGCAGTATTGCAGGCTTTACAGGAGAGAGCTTCTACGAGTCCGACGTTGCATGGCTGGGAACATCGACAAGGACCGCGGCGTATAGACTGTTTGGGAGATGTTCGTAGATGGATGGGATTAAACTACTCTCCTACGGGGCAGGGCATGCAACTTATTCTCAACCTTCAAGTCATTCAACGACTATGATGTTTTACTTAACCTTTGCTTGATACCCGCCGGGCCAATCAGTATACCCATCTCAACTTCACGAGCTCGATGACGAACTTTTCACGCATTTCACGCATCTACATTGAATTCTTGACATGTATATCTTATAAATTATTTCTAATCATAACAGATTATATATGTACGATATTACTTTCTGCACCATAACTCTATCTCAAACCATTGGAACACCAATTCGCGATTACTATACGAGCTAGCAATATTAGGATCTGCTTGGAGCTACTGCTGGTACAGACCCGCCGCACAAGATCTCCAACTATCAGGGCTTTCCCTCATGAACCCACTCATGACATCGGTTATCTCAAATTGTCAGTGAGCGCTGTAGATAAGCCTGCTGAGTTGTGCCGGTATTACCTATTAACTAGAAGTCTGTGGGAGTGAACTATGTACCCCAGGCAGCCGCAGCCGGGCCGTCACGCCTAGGACCGTCAATTGTGGCCGCCGACCGATAGGATCATGATTCATCATAGCACCAGCCTGAAATATCATCCGACAGCTGGGACGCACATAAGTCTTCAAGTGAATCAAATGGAGAAATTTTCTTGCACCTTCCTTGCGTTGCTGCAATTAAATGGCTGTCTCGATAAACGTGACTCAAGCTGTAGGTCTCATATGCGAGGCGCTTTTGTATGGTGCATGGTGTTTTTTGTTTGAGTGATCCAGGCTCATCACTGACATCACTGTGCAGGAGTCTACTGCGTGCTATTCGTCGTCTCTGTCGTAATTCTCATCAAACGCTATCAAGTATCTAACCGAGTGATTTGGGTTGCAAACTGCCTCCTGTTTGCAACATCGACGGCTCATTTTGCGTTGATGTTCAACCATTTCTATATCGCACTTGTGAGGAATACGCAAGCGGCTTATGATGAACTGAAGTCTCACATTGCTACAGGAAAATGCTCCGTTCGCAAAGTTCGCAAACGAAACTTCTGTATTGCTTGGAGCAAATTTAATGATTTCTGTGGTTGACATCATCGGAGACTTGCTTTTACTCTATCGATGCTGGCTAGTCTGGGGGAAGAACTATTACGTGATTGTTCTCCCTCTGCTCACTGCCCTTGCGGGCTTTGGTAAATCATCATCAGTCTTCTCTTAGACGAAAACGCTCACCTTCACCTTCCATGCGCCAGGTTGTATCTTACCCATACCATCTCTCGTGTTGTCAATAAACCCAACATCACCAGTTCCTCCAACGGAGATCGTACCCTTGACCACTGCCGGATATGCTTTGCCTCTTTGCACAAACATCATGGTCACTGGGCTCATCGCTGGCCGTCTTTGGTACATATCTCGGATTCCCATCATTGATGAGCATGGAAAGCCAGTAGTTTTGAAAATCGCGGCTGGTGGGCGCCCGATGATGCTAATCATCGAAAGTGGTGCTCTGTATATGATCACACAGTTCATCTTCGTTGTTCTCGTAGCCATTCGAAATCCTGCCGAGGCGGTACTAAGTCTTGCCGGGACACAGATATATGTAAGTCTTTGCGCCTTCTGGTTCGTGGTTCAGCTGAATTTAAACATATGTATGAGGGTATCGCGTCCACCTTGATTATAATTCGTGTTGGGCTGGGCATTTCGTCTGAGCAGACGATGGTAGTGATGTCGAGCACTCAAATAGAGTTTCGTTCACAGCCACAAGATACCACAGGAATACGCTCAGTTGGCACATGGAGAAATGATCGCTCTTTTACTTCTCCGATAGCTGCGCAATCGGATGTAGAGCAATGATCATTGGGTCAACCTTTGAAATTTAAGTCTTTAAACAGATATATAAGTACACATTTGATGGATGTAGAAGGGCTATGTGATCAAGTTGCTTACGCATAGCCTTGACACGACATTGATTGACAAGTGAGTAACCATCTGGCGGTGAAATTTCAAATCTTCAGTCTTTTACGGCCTTCTTCCATCATGTCCGATGTCTGGACCCCTGTCAAAGCTCCAAGACCTGAAAGTTAATAACCTATGCTAATAACAACATTGATGGCCACAAGTTACTTACAGAGCTTTAGTCTAATCGTGCCACAGCTGCACATGATGATCACGTCAGTGCACTCACAGGTTTCTGCTAGATATAGTTCTATTTCAATCGTAGTAGGGTGTCGCGGCATGACTCAAGTTTCCTGCATCTCCCGCCTTCTTCGAGCTCTCAAGTTGTGATGGTCGTCTCAACAAATGTGTCCGCAGCTGTGGGTATGGTATGCGAGGCGTTTTTGTACGGTACGCAGTTCCCTGTAATCCCCGGTTCGGTGATCACTGACACCACTATGCACTGGTAGGAGTCTACTGTGTGTTGTTTATTGCCTCCATCGTAATTCTCGTCAAACGACATCGAGTATCTCACCGAGTAATCTTGGTTGTAAACTGCCTTCTCTTTGCAACATCGACGGCTCATTTTGCGTTGGTGTTCAACCATTTCTACATTGCACTCGTAAGGCATTACAATTTATCGTGTAATGAAGACTTACATCAGCACAGGAAAATGCCCCGTTCTCAGCGTTCGGAGACGAAACTCCTGAATTGATGGGAGCCAATCTACTGAGTTCTGTTGCGGATTTGCTTGGGGACTTGCTCCTGCTCTACCGATGTTGGCTAGTCTGGGGGAAGAATTATTACGTGATTGTTCTCCCTCTACTCACTGCTCTTGCGGGCTTTGGTAAATCATCATCAGTCTTCTCTTAGACGAAAACGCTCACCTTCACCTTCCATGTGCCAGGTTGTATCTTACCCATACCATCTCTCGTGTTGTCAATCAACCCAACATCACCAGTTCCTCCGACGGAGATCGTACCCTTGACCACAGCCGGATATGCTTTGCCTCTGTGCACAAACATCATGGTCACTGGGCTCATCGCTGTTCGTCTTTGGTACATATCTCGCGTTCCTATCATCGACGAGTATGGAAAGCCAGCGATTTTGAAAATCGCGGCTGGTGGTCGCCCGATGATGCTAGTCATCGAAAGTGGTGCTTTGTATATGATCACGCAGCTCATCTTTGTCGTTCTCGTAGCCATGCAAAATCCTGCCGAGGCGGTATTAAGTTACGCTGGGACACAGATATATGTGAGTCCTCGTGTATTCTGGTTCGTAGTTCGGCTAAATATGCGCATGTCATCAGGGTATCGCGTCCACATTGATCATCATTCGCGTTGGGCTTGGCATCTCGTCTGAGACTGTGCCGACAACTCACGTGAAATTTTGGTCCCAATCACAAGATACCACAGGGGGCACATGGAGAAATGATCGTCCCTCTGATTCGTCATTAGTTGCATAGTTGGTGTGGAGCCGGGTCAACCTTGAGCTTTAGTCCTGTATCGTTTGAAGATATATAAGTATGTAGAAGGGCCAAAACTTTAAAAGCCATATTGTAATATATGCTTACCATTTGGAAATAACAATGATGTAAATTTGGTTCGACAAGTACTAAGTGACCGGGAAGGTCATCCAAAACTACTTGTGGCTTTGTTCATCATGGCCAAGGCATCCGAAATCTGAACACACTGCCACATAGGCCCCAAGGCCAATAATAGCTCTCATCACGAGGCTCGGTGCCAAATTTGCATTTCATTACCGTTGGGAAGACCAGGAGACACATCTGCTGCAGGGATGCGTCATGAGCGTCTAAAGGAAGAGAAGCGTAATGTAAGACATCAAGGCTGAGTCTGTACGCCCACCAGTGAAGAGTATGTTTGAACCTGGACGTACATACGGGACATAAATTCTGGGAGCACAATGCAGTGTCCAAAGTCTGGCAAAGTACCAAAGCCGCCGTATCAGCGTTGAAAAAAGCTGGGACCGCAGCATCATACGAGTTTCAAATAAATGTAACGCTAAGGACACTCTTGTTCTCGAATGGAATCAGGGCCAAGAGAGGTCGACAAACAAATGCCCTAATACAATAATCTGTCAAAACGCAAGTCATAAGTTGGCTCGTCAGATTGAAAAATTGGAAGACTGAATACAACCCAGGTTAAAGCCTTTTGAAATGCCAGTTCGGGTCCAGCTTGACCGTAAACGAGCTTCGAACAAAAATTCATTCAAGTATGAGGGTGATTATCCAATTACTATAATGCGAGTTCGACCCAAGCTCATGACCGTCATCGATAACGAGAAAAAGTTTGGTACGTACGGTGAAAATTTCAGAAGGTCCCTGGTAGTTTTTTTCTTGCCTTTCCTTGCTTGCCAGAGCACTGGAATCGATGTGCATTAGTACTTATACTGGCAGCGCTGAGACTGATAAAATGAATTAAGCTAGGACATTGATACAGAGACTGAGAGTACTTCCATTACATTAATGATCATAAATACCCGGTACCGGGGGTCTCCGAAGGTGCTTATTGTGCTTGGGGCTGGCCTGTTTTACCTGTTACGTCCAAGTCTGCCTCGTGTTTTTAGGTTGACGACTATTCGCGTTGATCGGTATCGACGAATTTTGTGGTTTGCTTTTCATTCACATCGTCCCACATTGCAGCTGTGTTCAACCATCTATTCAAAATAAGTACTGAGGTTATCACCAGGAGGCCGTGGACCGTTGTGCTCACCAGAGCTGCAGTTTGAACTAGGCCCGCATAAGCACCACAGTAGGCGCCCATCAACTCAACCGATTTCCGACTAGAAGTTCAATTGAACCCAAGTGAATTACGAAGCTACGTATTATATATATTACTCTTACATCTCGAACGGGTTAGGCTCCTCTAACCCTGACTTCACGTTTTGGAGAAAGAAACGCTTTGTCCGCCCGACTCTGTCGATTGTCAACTCGCGTTTTTCATTGTCCAACTCCCGTCACTCACTCAGTCACTCCTTCCATAGAATGTTCTATACCCGCAGACCGCCAACTCTATCTATAAATGAGTTGAATCATATTATCAGCGAGTCTCTTGACATAGACAGATTTGAGCACGTTAACGTTCCCGACACTATCCTTCACGATCCACTCCCTTCGACCCCCGAAAAACAGAAAACCTCAACATTCCACCGCTTGTTTCTCTCGCTCATCATCACATCTGCCTTCCATTCCACATTCGCCTATAGAACAGGTAGACAAGCCTGTGACACCGAGCCCTCGCAAGATGACATTTACTTGGCGTTTATCGCGTTTATCGCCCAATGGTTCCCGCCGAGCTGAGGATTGTGCAGTGCGTATATGACTCTGCGTTCTAACGCTCTTATTCATGTTATGCAGGTGGAAGACATCGCAAGTGCCCCATCGAATCGTTCTCGCTCCTCGTCTGTCTGCAGTGTCACTTCTGCCGTTCTATCACCTTCGAGAGCGTTGACTAGCATGTCTTCGACCTCTAGTCTTGGTTCAGTGATACCTACGTCTGAGCGTTTCTCCAAGCTCCTCGCGGAAGAAATTATATCTACGGAAACAGGAAATGTGGCCCTTAGTACAAGGACACCCCCTTCGCCATCTCCAGTTACACGTTCTCGGCTTTCTCCGACGAAAATGGCCCATTCTCCACCCGCACCACGTTCACCGCGTTCACCGCGTTCACCACTGCAGTTCCTGTTTGGTAATAAATCATCATCAAATAACAGAGCAATGCCAAGTGCGGATGTCATGGAAAAGTGGCCGGGCACCTCAGCAACCGAATGCAATATTGTCGAATCTATCGCTGATGACGTGACGCCTCGAGCGACTGAATTTGCGATTCTATCGCACAGAAGTAGTGACAGTACTGTCCAGGTCAAAACAAGGCGACGGCCCTCAGCATTGGCATTGGTTCTTCCTCCCCAAGAGATTGTATCCCTCTGCCTTCAACCAGCGATCGGAGTATCACCCTATGTACCCTCTGATACTGAAGGTTCCGTCTCTGTGTGCTCCTTCCCATCTCCTACTACATCCATACCCACATCATGTCAGCCTTCGTCCTACGTTCCTTTGGTCTCATCTAGCGCAGTTGCATCGTCTACCTGCAGTACAAAATCGATTGCTTCAACAACTTCTTCTTTTCCATTTTCTCGTGCACGGGCTGGATCCCGTGTCATGCTGACGCCACCATTGCCGGGACCTCCACCCAGCAGCCCCCTTCCTCCATTACCCAATTTAACGGCACAAAATTTCGATGTTATTACGCCCCCGAACGCCCCAGTCCCTCTTCCACCAATCAATCGGACTCCCTCAAAACGTACTCGTACTCCTGTGCGTACTGAATCACCTTTGAGCACAGTTGCTGCACCTCCCTCTCCTGGAAGTCTACGACTTCCTTCTCGTTTAAGCTGGGGTGCTACCGGACGTATGGTGGTCCCTCTTCCATCGAGTCTACCCAGTCCGCCTTCCTCCCCTTCCAAAGTAGGGAGAAAGAGAGAACTTCCCCCGTGTTCCCCTACCAATAATAGCATGACCAATGCCACTTCCCCTATTCTAGGCAAGCGCACGAGCATTGGTATATTAGAGGCTGCCGGTGATCTGGAAGCTCAAGTACGGCGCACGAAGAGCATACTGGTGCTTGGCACCCGGCGTTCAAAAGGGACGCTCAGTTGTTACGATTCACCTCCCTAAACGTGTGCAGATTCATGCTGAGGCAAACTTCCGATACCTGCAAGTCCACCAAAGAAACCAAGGAGGAAGTCGAGTGCTGCTTGCACAGTACCGTTTCTCGCTGTTCCGCGGGAGCGGAGAAGATCTGCTCCCCTTCTGCGAAGTGGAGGTACCTCGAAGGCTTCCCTTATCCCGCCTGCATGTGCAGACTGGACATTATCGCTGCCTTTCTGCATCGATATACCAGGGAGTGGCATATGTGTGCCAATACCTCCTTCCGAGGATGGCGCCCTTCACGAAGCTGATGAAGCTCTACAAGTAGCACAAGGGGATGACTGGACCCTTTCCCTCGGTGCAGACCGTCAGAATCTCGCAATGGCTGAGAAAGTTGTGGCGAGCCAAAGTCCGCTGATCAAGGACAGTGCAGAACAACAAATTTCTGTGACTGCCCAGCTTCCTACACCGAGTACCACACCTGAGCCCGATGATGATGTTTCAACATCATTTCTACCCGCCCTCTTCACGCCCTCCCCCCGGCCAGATTCCCCCGCAAGCCTCGGCCCTCACGGTGGTGGCCTTGATCTTGATGGAGGGTGTGGGAAGCGAGGTTCTGGTTGGGATGCTTGCGGTTGGTTTGAGGTCAGCAGCATGGACGAACCCCGAACCGAGGACACAAGACCTATCTCTATACTTCACTCGGAAGCTTCTTGGATCCGCAGGAGCTGCGACAGTGATGCTCCCCGGAGACGTGCTGTTTTTACCCGAAGGAGCCATCCAGAGCGGATACGTTCTCCAAGCGAGGATAGCACCACGACAAGTTGTACTGTGGACACCCTTTTTTACAGTGCTCGCACCAGTATATTTGTCGTATGATGGTTTCATGGGACGTTCCAATTAATGTCTCATTGATTTTCTCGCGTGTATCCCTCCCAAAAGTATGTCTCCACCATTAATCTCTCCACCAAGTCTCCGAACCACGAACGCCCCGATAGGATCCCGGCCTTAAGGTCCCAATAACATCTAACCCCCTAGATATTTGTATCTCATATATCTGCATTTCTCTGCCTTGGTGATATATCTCAGGATACTGTCTACTGTACAATGTTTGAACGCTGTGCTGTCAAATGATTCGAAGGAGGTGCTTAGCCTATCTTATATCTATTAGATACCTATTTAATGACATAGTATGTCCCTTAAATATGAAATCGCAGGGCGTCGTTTTCCACTCAGTTTCCATGGTGGTCTGATGTATTTGCAAAAGTAATGACATCGTTGAAATTCCGAGTTTGAAGGGGTGGGTCAGAGCAACAATGCAGATATCATAGTGTGATTCATAACGTTCTGGCGGCCAGAGAACACAACTCTGGGAAGTCGTGGTTAGCGTGGCAAACAGCGGTAAATTGAAACCGTGGGCGTGACACCCAAAATTCTCGAGCTGCGGGGGCTGAGCGCTGAGCGCTGGGCCTTGATACAATCATTGTCGTCTTTCAGGTTTCGATTTGGTCTGGCCAATAATATCCCTGTTGTTCGAAAGAGGATTAGCTCCAACCACACTGAACTGGGCGTAGCAACTCGATAGGCTCCTTGACCTCGTTGCACTGTGATTGCAGGAAAGCTGAGGTTTAACCGTCGTGGAGTTTTTACAAGTATGTGATCGCCATTGCACGTCAAGCATCACAGGAGTACCAAACGATGCCTAATATTCTAATATCACGGCGGAATGACTTGTAGTATTTTGTGAGTAAAAATAATCGATTGACGAAGCATACAAGCTGATGGTGGGTGGGTGAACTTACCTGGTCGAGCATTTCATCGTGGCGTCACCCAGAAAAGATCAACGGGTTTCAAGCAAGTAAGCTCGTCTGGTCGCCGTGATCATAATAACACCCGCACTCGATCCACCAATCCAGCGCTATATCGCAATTCTATGATAAGAACAGAACGTACGTTTGTCCTATGAACTTGACGACGCTGTGGTCGACGCCCTCAGGTGAACTTATGGTAAATATCTAAATGGTGTGTGTGAGGATCGGTTACCATAAATTGAGATACTCACTGGTTGTACCACGTCGGGGTGCGGCCTTCGTTGTCATAAAGTGCTCATACGGATCCAGATGAGCGTCGAGCAGTACCCTGTCTATTTGAAATTAATGTTCACGTACAAAGGCAACCGTAACGCGTCACAGGAGTCGGTTGGGCGTTGTACAAATATACATAAACTGTCACAAGAAATACTAAACTAAACTTTTTCGCTGCTGATCATGCTCGTACTACTAAACTTTCGATTTAGTGGATCCACACTCCCAGTCGATCAATGAACTCAGGCTACTAATATTAAGTACTAGTATAGACTAATCACCAAGTGTTTCCCCAATCTCCACCACTTGATTTTTAATGACTTTCGGCGAGGTTGTGCACTATGTTACCCAGCCTGCGGGCTGGCCTGAACCAGTGCGCTGCGGCATTGCTTCCTTGCTGTCGTCGTTCCACTGTCCCGACAGGCCAAGTAACGAGAATTTTTCCAGCGCATCGTCCTCGACGACCTCAGCCACTTGCTTCCCATGAAACGCCTGCACCAGAATTATACACTGCGAGGGATTTTCAAATCTTGATTCACTCAACAGCCACAGGGCTAAGCGCACTTACTGAGCTTCCTCACTACGGTAGCAAAAGATCTACAGTTCCTCTTTGGTCTCAGCTTCTTCATGCACTGGCGAATACTTTGTCCCCTGATGTTGTAATTCTGTAAGTGACATGCTCATTACGCTTCGACTAAGAACCGAATATTTATACAGCGAAGACGCACCGTTCATCATGTCACGGGCTCAGAACGTGTCTTGTCAGCCGTCGAATCTCATTGACGGACATGCAATTCTTCTTGTTGCACAGGCCATCTTTTCTGCGCCTAGAACCCATTCAGACAGAGCCAGGACTAACACGCGAAACGAGGAAGACCAGGATGAATCGATATGTTCCTCAGACCTGAATGGATTGATATGTTCCGCAGACCAGGATGAATTGATAAGTTCTGCAGACTCTGGTTCGTGTGATGGCTCGGTTGACTCACTCGACCTGCCCTTGCAAGCGCACATGCTTACTGGTCGAGGCAGACGCCTTTCCGCCGTGGTGCCAGTCTTACTGGTCGCCGATCCCCATAATGACATTCCCCTACTTTGCAGCGCTCTTTACCAGAGACACGTGTGGGGGATTCGTCAGCCTGTGGTCTGCCTTTGCTGCTCCAGCACGGGTACGATTGCCACGGCCATCTTCGGGTGGCTCGAGTCCGATCAGTCAAGGTCGGCCGCATGGTAAATCCGAAATCATGACATTTTTTCTTTCTCCATATTGACTTTTCCTGAAGCCTACAAGCGCACCCCGCTTTAGCAGCAGATGTCCGCTCAGATCCCTTGATGGGGGTGTTTGATTTCACTGACACCAGTTCTGCCATCAATCTCGCGCAATTCGTTTTGGGGTTGCGGACTCATTTTGAAGATATCAAGGGCGCCACATCGATAGAAGTTGTTGATTCTCTGACTCCATTTCACTGGAGATCCGATTTACCCGACTTTGAAACTCAGTTTTGGGGACAATCAGACGAACGAGTGGCATCCTGGACCCACCAGGTATACGTGCAGATGTGTGCTAGGTACAAGTTCTTATTTTTAATGGCAAGTTGAAATCTCAACGATCATTTAGCGAGGCATCATCCTCATCTACTCCTCGTACTCCATCCCCGCTCTTGGAAGCTATGAGTTCTCCATTGCTTCCTACCATCGCCGAGGATGAACAATTTCGTGGCGCGAATATCCGGTCAATATTTTGACCTATACCACATTTATCAACACACAACTAGCTCGAAGCTTCAGGCTGCAAGATTCACATGGGACGAAATCGAAAGGACGGTAAGTTTACTCTGGTGGCTCTATTCGTGATCTCACTTTGCCTCAGAGGAAAAGGGTCACAATCTTTGTCCTTGGAGGACTCATCACAACCGCAATCCGAGGGCTTGGTGACGAGGCGTCAATATCCAATTGGTTATTAGAACGCCATGCGTGTACCATAGGTCGTATCAAGATCAAATCTGAGCTAGCGAATAAGACCGAAATCAACGCGATGGTCGATTTATATGATCAAATGACGGCGTCGACGATGTCGAAGGATATCAAAGATATTGTGAGTCGGCGGGATTGTTTTTACTACTAATTCTCATTATGCCGCACGCAGCTCTCTGTTGCCAAGGTAGATAGTTCTGTATCGGACATCAGATCAGAACTATGCGATACGAAAGGTGATCCCAACTGTCAGTCTAACGAAACCAATGTTCTCTCATCGTGGAAGCTTTTTTTCATCGTTGACACTAGATATGCGCTGTAGTGTTACAGAACAAGTGATAACAAGGATGGCATCACGTTTTCCAGTACCTGGATCCTTAGAGGAGTGATAAGCAATCGCTTTAGCAAAACCCTTATTCAGGTAGCGATGTCTAATGTCGTCGGAAAAACGGGCCATACTTCAACCTTCTCAACTACTCTCCTTGTGAGACGACAGGGATGACCGTGGATAGGACTTAGTGACTACGTGAGAATGAAAATAACTCATGAAATATGTGGTCAAGACGCACTGTGAAATATCCCAATGTATGTGTGTGGCAAAGCCAATGCCATGCCATTTTAATCAATCTCTACATATGTCCCTGCCTTGTCAGGCACGAAGTCGTGAAACGGCGAGGTGAGATCATGTGCTAACTGCTCAGGGCGACGGCAGTGGCTGCGTCGGCGATCTGCGTGGTGAATCAAAAAAATGCGCCTCGACAACCATTTGATAACGTCATTTCTAATGGAAGTGGTCCTCCTTTAAGTCAAGGTTGTATTCATGAGTTGCGCGGGCTTTGGAGATTCGATCCTGATTTGAGCAGCGTTATGATAGTGAACGGACGAATACGCGAGTGGTTGTGCCAAAAGCTCCGCACCCAAGCCACCACGCGTGCTGGCGGTGGGCAGTCTCCAAACATGATCTTTCACGAAACCCTTTGGAATATTAATGTGGTCAAGCAGCTAGGAATCGTGTCTTGCAACTGCCAGCGCGATGGGTTGCTACACACATACACAGATCGATGTGCACTCTGAATTGGTTGGCGACGTGCAGAGAATTTCGCACGTCTGTTTTAGCAGGATAAGACTGCTCAAACTTGAAGTAATAGCAAGTAATGTGCATTATCAGCTGGCAGCCGCCATTGGCCAAAATTCGGGAACGCATGTAAGTCAATCAAGTCTATAGACCAGCCAAAAACATTACCGTGTTCTGACTAGTAAGCCACTACTGAGTAAGCTGAGGGCACCGCAAGAGATCCACGTATGAGTAGGTTCGTGGCCAGCCTTGTACACCACGAATAAGTCGAGTGACGAAGTCGGGCTGGTCAATCTCGAGTGTGATTTGGCAGGCGAAGTGAGGAGTTTGAATTTTAGTAGGTGCCGATCGTGCCGGTGGTAGTTGAACTTCAAGTTATGCGTCTACCCGGTTGCGCACAGTTGACCTCTAGCCAACCTCTAGCTATTAGTTTTACCATCCCACCCTTGTCGTGTGCTGCTCAAGAAGCTATCTATAATCTATCAGTGGACTTTACGAGCACCCTTTCGATGAAACAAAGTCAGCAAACTCTCGAAGCTTTCGTATAACTCGCAAGGAACACAACCATGCCAAATTATTTCAGTTCAAATGCATCTCCAAGGTACCTGTGTCCGAGATAGAGTATTACATGAGGTTTACGACCGTCAACCGAAGCCTGCGTGGGATGTCCAATTTTATTTTGTCTTTGTCCAGGTTCGGAGGATTAACAATCCAAGTCAATGGTTTAACAGCCTGTAGCTGGTATCGAGGCATGGGCAGGTGGAATACATCACTGTTAATGGTATTCTCTTATCACCTTATTCATTAATGCTCAGTACTGCTTCTCGATGCGCTATGATGCCCGAGAAACTCCTCGCTTCTCCTGCCGAATGACTCCGAGATCAACCAGTCTTACTGCGTCAAGCACTCAAGATCTCAGAGATGTAGTAAGACTGGTTACGGGTCTAGTATTCTCCTTGGCATGGGATACATGTAAAAATATCGTGAATGTGACGGTACGCTTAAGCCCTCCTATCATTCCCTCAAGTGCGGGAGACTCATGGGGTGGCTAACACTTTGGCGTTCTCAGGCCTTAAGACTGACCGTCACTTTGTCGCTCTAGAACTGCTCGAAATTTGTGCAGTCACAACAGCGCTGGAGGAGCGAAGCTATAGGCAGACAGATAGCAAAGTTCAACTGAGTTGTGATCGTTGTCGTCACGATACCAGAATGGCATAGTATGTGATGAGTACTACGGTGAGGTAATTCTTGGTCAAGGCGCAAGCATGGGGTACCTCCACTAACCCCGCTATCATTGCAAAAGCCCAGATCTATAAAGGTGCCTTAGTAATGTAATATTGACGCAAGTATACTTATTGGTGGCCTACATATTCTCAAGATGTTCAGTCGCGACTCGACGATAGATGAAGCGGAGGAAAGTTTGTCTGGTGGGTCTGTGCTTCATCATATTTGGAGAGGCTGAAGCAGAATAAAGGTGAACTGGGATTTTCGAGCGTCCCAATACTGCGGAATAGAATTCAAAGGAAGTGGAGCAACAATGGCGCTATTCATTTAAGTTCATCAAGAGAACGCCTTTATAAGCTAAGTAGAACTAATCCTCGAAAACATTGCGTTGTTATATCTAATTATATGAATTTCAACTATCTGATGCTTCGACAAAAGCAAGCGCTCAGCGCTCGGGACTTGTCGCAGCACCGATTGCAGTTGAGCGTGCTGCGATACTAAGTATCACTAGCGCTTTAGGCCTAGGCTCAAGCCGTCATAGGCAGTATTTCAAGTTTTCAGTGGTTGTTTCTCGCAGAGCTAATCAATTTTTTTCACGGCTCGATACTTCCCCCCACGCGGCATGAATTGAAATACAGATAACTGACCCATACCTTGAACAAATCGCACAGGACAAAGCAAAATCAACTGAACGCGGTGTTCAAAGTTGGGGCGCAACTTCAAGTTGGCGCCGTCACAATACTCGCGGCGATTACCACACGGCAGGGGCACAATCATTTTTCTAGATGAAATTGCTAATGGGGTTAGTTGATCGTGACGTCAGTGAAGTCCTTTACATAAATTTAGATAATTAAAACAAAGAGTCATGATGTGTACTGTACCGTCAACCGTGCCTCCATGATACTTTATCTACTTCCTTCGGACTAGACGCATCTGTCTCACAGCCACATGGGTAAATACAACGCTACTGGTCAACCCACAGATGATTAGCAGGGAGGAGGAACTACATCAGCGGTGGCTTGAGTGATTCGTACTGCTGAGGGAATTTTCGCCCGCTGCCGACCGTCTTTGATACGGAAATCCAAATACATATGCGCTGCACCCTCTGATGGTTTTAGCGGGCGCTGTCCTCTTAATTGTTTCCATGGGGTTGTTGGGCCGGCGTCACTTCATGCCATATTTTGTTTTCAATGACAAGATCGAAACGACTAGCAATATCAAAGATGCCGCGATGGATCGCAATACGGGACTACAGTACTCCCCGCTAGCTCACCACATCGATACGCTTTGAATTCAGAAGCGCTACTCACCCGATCATTTTCCATCGGACTGACGGCATGCATGTCAGAAGATACGTTGCGGCCTTTTGAGCTAGAAATGGTCTACACCGGTCAGTACTCCAGAAAGTTGGCACTTAGTGCTGCGGAGATCTCCTGGAGTGGCACTGAGATGTTCGTGATTTGCCACCACGAGGTTTCTCTCCGATCAGCTAGGAAGCGCCTCTCAGAGATATTTCATAAGGCTCACCCTAGGAAGCTATTTAATACTTTCAATGGTAGCTCTCGGTTTTTAAGATGCAAAGATGTCGTGTCCCTGTGTGTTGGTGCGTACTCTCGGCACAGCCACCATAGTGTCACATGGTTTTGAACCACCAATTTGTGCAGTAAGTGATTTTGCGTTGCTTGGGAAGTCAGTTCACCCGCAACCGAATTGGACAGAGCATAGCAAGTCTTCTGCATCAATACTAGTAAGCATTAGAAATGAGTGATGGTTGCTTATAGTTGTTGGAAATTGCACCAATTGGTTAATCGTTGACGCTTTGTTATAGCAGATGCGGCACCCGCTCGAAATGAATTGCGGAGCAACAGTAAACAAGCTTAGCTCGAATCGTTTTGAGAAGCCGTGCTAGCCTCGTGCGTGAAATTTTTCTGTTTAGCCATATGTGTTCCAACTTCCGACATTAATGACACTGGACTTGCCTGGTGGGGTTTAGCATTTTATGCCTACAAAAAGCGAGGATGACCATTGCAAAATGACACCCTTGAAGTCATTTCCCCAAATATTCCCTCTGTACTTGACATGTTCTCTGCATGGCAGACTGGGGCAGCCATCTTTGGTCTACTAGGCGTGACTCTCTACACCTATCGTTCTCGCAGATCTAAATCCCGTCAAGTGCCCCTTCCTCCTGGTCCATCAGTGTCTCCTCTTGTGGAGTAGTATGTCGTGGCCATGCGATCATCATCATATACTGATGCACAACAATAGCCCACCCAGGCAGATTGCTCAGTGGATAGCAGAATACGGACCAGTCATATGTCTCAATGATGGAAAAACAGTAGTAGTCATCATCGGAGGTCACCAGGTATGACCGCATTTCAAAGGGTATCACACAATTAAGGTATTTACACCTGACAGGAAGCGCTTGACATCATGGAGAAGCAGGGAGCATTCATCGCAGACCGGCCACGTTCAGTCGCTGGCGGTGATATCCTCGGAAGAGGAATGCGATTCGTCCAACTCCGCTCTGGAGAAAGGTTCCGCAAATTTCGCAAGTAGGCGACACGTCAATCGAATTAAAACCTGACCGTCTCACCACCCCAATCACACCAGAACTTCGCATTCGCACCTCCATGTGAAGACTGCTCAGACTTACGAGCCGATACAGGTCGCGCATGCACGTGATGTTATTCAGGACATTATGCTCGAGCCCAAAATGCACCAGCAGCATATTAAGCGGTTCGTCTGTCTCCTGTTCTCCCATTTCGGCTGGTGACATTTGCGCATAGCTACGTAGCATCTGTCATCATGCATGTCGTCTATGGGAAAGAAACACCTACAACACTCGAGGACCCGTATCTTGTGCGGTTGCAAAAGATGGTCCCAAGGATTCAGGGCGCGATGGCACCAGGCGCGTACCTCTGCGACAGATACCCCATCCTCCAATATATCCCTTTTTATGGTCGAGAATTGAAGCAGTGGGCACAGGAAGAATACGCCATAATTAACGGCCAATTCACCCTGGTTAAAAAACAAGTGGTACGCACCCTTCTTCTGTTATTATATCAAAATTTTCATGATCTACAATAGGACGCCAACGTTGCCCCTCAATCAGTTACAAAGGATCTCCTCGTACACTCCGACGAAAACAAAATGACTGACCCAGAAATAGCGTACCTTACCGGGTCCCTTGTTGGAGCAGGCTCCGATACGGTAAGCAAAACACATCGATGTCATCAGTTCAACCTAACGTGCAAAATTTTAGACTGCTGTCGGGACTTCAACAGTGTTAATGGCTGCTGCACGTTTCCCACTCGCACTAGCTCGCGTCCACGAGGAGCTGGATGCCGTGGTTGGCAAAGAGACCCGTATGCAGGTCAAGCTCATTGCAGTCGAAAACCAACTGACCTCGTGCCGCAGCCCCCACTTTCGAGGATTGGCCGCGGCTTGTTCAGCTTCAAGCCTTCATTCTGGAAGCTCTTCGCTGGAGGCCTATCAACCCAACAGGTAAGACAAGGAGGCGCATGTAAAGTCATTTGGTTAATCAGCGTTCCAGGATTCCCGCATCGCGCATCGAAAGATGTCATTTGGGTACGTCGCACAAGATCGCAGATCGAATTTGAGCTCATCACCATTGCAGAATGGCATGTGCATCCCTGCTGGCGCCATCGTCCGCGGAAGTAATTGGTCAGCGCACCCCAGGTTTTATTTTTTACAACTCTTACTTCGTTCTTCAGGTGCATCGGGCGTGACCCCACTGTCTTCCTCGATCCCGAAACATTCAATCCACAACGCTGGATCGGTGCAGACGGTGAAGTCAGAGAGGACATGAAGATATTCTCTTTTGGTTTTGGAAGACGGTAGTTACCCAGTTCTTTTTCACTGGGCCCCGCTGAAGATAAGATATTTTAGCGCATGCCCCGGGGTGCATATTGCTAGACGGTGAGCCGACAGCGTGGGTTCATAACTCCTTTGTCTCATTGCATCCCCACGTTTCAGATCAGTGTATATCGCTGTTGCCTTCATGTTCTGGTCCTTCAATGTGCTAGAAGACCCCAATAAGCCCATCGACGATACCGCTTTCACCCCTGGTGTGGTATCGCACCAGATGCCTTTCACCCTGGTGTTCAAGCCCCGCATGGACGAAGCGTTGTTGAGACATATTTTCTGTTAGATGGCATATAGCAGGCTTTCACTTTCTGTGGCTGTCGGTAGAGCGATCTTGGTATCTTTGTGTAATTTTAGGTTCGTTGGTTTCTCTTTGTTAGTCGTGCACTGTACTGTCATATTTCCTGTTATGCACCATACGTGCAAAGATCTAGAAATAAATTAATGACATGACAGTACTAGTACGGTTGGTGGTATCGGACAGCTTTGTGTGACATTGCAAAATGAGGAGCAGGACTGCGGGGGTGGTTGTGCTCGCGGTCCACAACAGTGAGCAGCGGCGGGACTTCAGATTCAGATTCCTCTGCTCTACAATTACAACAACACCTTGCTCTGCAGATGCCTCAGTCGAATCAAAAGGCGGGAGTACAAAACAAGCTGAGCGTTCGGTATGTTGATCAATCGTCAAAGAACATGGGCGGAACAACTTGAATTGGTATGCTAAACGATGATAATAATGCTGGCCAAGTTCCAAGAGGACGCGACCGGCTCCTTTGGGTACGCTTACTACGATGGCAAGAACCTGTCTGCGATACGAACTCCAAGTGTTATGATGCGCTCCGAGTCGAGTTAACATTCCCGACACTGTTTTCAAGATATCAGAATTTCAAAGCAACGACTTCAGTAGGTAGTGCCTCGTGTTCAAACTTCAAACCAATGACACAATTTCAGCCCACATTCTTACTGGCAAAGCATCTGTCACATTTGGCTTCGAGATAACAAACTTGGAAATATAGATACAAGTCTACATTGCGTGCACATATCAGGGAGGAATACTGCCCAAAATTCTGAAAAAATAGATTTATCTTCTTGGCAACAGGCTGTACGCAACCACGGCCGGATGCTACACGCAAAGTCATCAGATTAACTTGTTCATCAATAAGCTGGGAGTACGCACTAAATTGATCATACGCCAATATGCATGAATACTATGCGCTGGTCCAAGGGTATGTCCTTGTCGCAGGCCAATGAGTGGACCGCTTGGTGCAACGCGTGGGCAGCTCGCCTGTAATTCATTGTGCCATCTCCGCACAGGTTTTTGTAGAATGCCTCGACTAAGCGCTGCACAGTCCAATCGTTGACCTTCCATAATGTCCCAACGACACTCTTGACCCCAGCGAATTGCAGGCCGGCCGCTAGGTGTATCACTTCGTCGGGCGTTGCAAAGTCACCGACTGCAGTCTCACAGGCAGAAAGAAATGCGAATTGGTGGAGAGAGAGATCCATTTGGGTAATATCGAGGAGTGAAAGCGGTTGGTCGCGCATAAGAAAGGCCGACTTGAAGGGGTCGTCAAAATTCTGTGTCCCGTGACACGAAAAATGGAGCCAAGTATTGTCTCGCAGCGCACGCAGTACCGTCGATCTCGTTGCATCAACGCTCGTTATCTTGGTCAAGGAAACAGTTGGGGGAGGGGGTAAAAGCCTCTGCACCAATTCTAGCTCAGACTCCACACACTCCAAAGTGGAAGAGTGACCAGCCGGGCAATTCTGGCCAATGACAGCAAAGGGCACTGATGGGCACTTGTCATGACTTCTGCGAGCCCTAATCAGCGCGGTAAGCGATGGCGTGTATGAGGAGATATATTGCTGCGAAAGGGACTGTCCATTTGCCCTGTATTCGCCAGCAGCGTGCAACGGCAAGAAGTTGAAGACGGACGTCGGGCACCACCATATGCGGGAACCTCGTGGTGCGAATCCACCCAGCTTCTCAACCACTGGGCGGACGACGAAGTCCCACAACTTCCTCAAAACTTTTGTCAGCGCTGGTTGGTTTCCTTTAGGGCTAGCCTCTTTTTTAATTGCCTGTCGGAGCGCGATAATCAATTCGGAGAGTTTCTCAAAATTGGTAGGGAGTTGAATGCTGGTGGGAGGTTGCTGGTGGAGGATGATTATGGCATCGCAAGACGACCTGCTTGCAATGAGCACAACGACAGGCCCATCACGAGCTGCCCCTTGGAGGTCGGAGAACAAAGGGGGGAGCAGGAAACGAGAGAATCCCTCAATCATCCGGATCTCTTCTACAACCCCATTCCAGTCCTCCACTACACGTCTATACTGAGTTGCTGCTACTTCAACATCAACAACTTGGGTGGCATCTGCATGGCTCGCATGTTGTTTATCAAGGAGGGAGCTGAGGTCTCTGAATCTCTTCATCAGGGTCACTGCTTGACTGCCACGAGTCTGGAGGCTGTCAAGAGGCGTGCGGAGTCGCGTCATCTGTGTCCAGATGATAGTCCTGCCTTGTTCCAACAACTCAACAGCACGACGCACATCACCACTACGAAGAGCACATGATGCAGCATTCACGGCAAGAGTAGATGGGAAGTCCTTCATGGCACTATGACGAGAAGATACCGAGTTTGTTGCAGACATGTAAGCGTCCAAAAGTTGCATGGAAGTCCCGTACGCCTCCAGTACAGTATCATGTCTCTGTTGATCAGCATGGAGAACCCAGCGTAGGCTTGCTCGCAGGCGAAATAGCAAGCCTCCAGTGACAACATTTGCTGCTGCCTTAAAATGATGCATGGCAGTATTCAGACTATCAGCATCTTCGCCTTGGCCAGCGCCGTCTAGTCCTGACCGATGGAACGACAGATAGACGGTAGCTAATGACCCATGGACCAGTAACCGACAAGGATCATGTTGCGTCAAGAGAGTCAAGGCATAGAGAAGGTTCGCTCGTGACTCATTGAGGTCTTCTCCACTGCCTCGGTGGTCAAAGCGGGTGGAGAGTTGAACAGCAAGATTATTCAATGACAGGGACCGACCTGTGTGACCGACTGGGCACAAAGCCAGCGCTTCCCTGTGAAGTGCAATACCCTCATCCAAGTCTTCGGCATTCCCTCGGTGGTCAAAGCAGGTGGAGAGTCGGTTTGCAAGATTATTCAATGACGAGGACCGACCTGTGTGACCGACTGGGCACAAAGCCAGCGCTTCCCTGTGAAGTGCAACAGCCTCATCCAAGTCATCGGCATTCCCTCGGTGGTCAAAGCGGGTGGAGAGTTGAACAGCAAGATTATTCAATGACAGGGACCGACCTGTGTGACCGACTGGGCACAAAGCCAGCGCTTCCCTGTGAAGTGCAATACCCTCATCCAAGTCTTCGGCATTCCCTCGGTGGTCAAAGCAGGTGGAGAGTCGGTTTGCAAGATTATTCAATGACGAGGACCGACCTGTGTGACCGACTGGGCACAAAGCCAGCGCTTCCCTGTGAAGTGCAACAGCCTCATCCAAGTCATCGGCATTCCCTCGGTGGTCAAAGCGGGTGGAGAGTCGATTTGCAAGATTATTCAATGACAAGGACCGATATGTGTGACCGACTGGGCACAAAGCCAGCGATTCCCTGTGAAGCGCAATAGCCTCATCCAAGTCATCGGCATTGCCTCGGTGGTCAAAGCGGGTGGAGAGTCGGTTTGCAAGATTATTCAATGACATAGACCGATATGTGTGACCGACTGGGCGCAAAGCCAGCGCTTCCCTGTGAAGTGCAATAGCCTCATCCAAGTCTTCGGCATTGCCTCGGTGGTCAAAGCGGGTGGAGAGTCCATTTGCAAGACTATCCAATGACTGGGATCGATCTGTGTGACCAGCTGGGCACAAAGCCAGCGCTTCATTGTAAAGTGCAATAGCCCCATCCAAGTCTTCGGCATTGCCTCGGTGTTTAAAGCGAATGGAGAGCTGAACAGCAAGATTATTCAACGACATAGACCGATATGTGTGACCGACTGGGCGCAAAGCCAGCGCTTCCCTGTGAAGCGCAATACCCTCATCCAAATCTTCGGCATTGCCTCGGTGGTCAAAGCGGGTGGAGAGTTGTTTTGCAAGACTATTCAATGACGAGGACCGACCTGTGTGACCGACTGGGCACAAAGCCAGCGCTTCCCTGTGAAGTGCAATAGCCTCATCCAAGTCATCGGCATTCCCTCGGTGGTCAAAGCGGGTGGAGAGTCGATTTGCAAGATTATTCAACGACATAGACCGATATGTGTGACCGACTGGGCGCAAAGCCAGCGCTTCCCTGTGAAGCGCAATACCCTCATCCAAATCTTCGGCATTGCCTCGGTGGTCAAAGCGGGTGGAGAGTTGGTTTGCAAGATTATTCAATGATGAGGACCGATCTGTGTGACCAACTGGGCGTGAAGCCAGCACCTCGCTTTGAAGCGTGATAGCCTGATCCAAGTCTTTGTCACTGCCTCGACGTTCGAAGCGAGTGATCAGCATTAAACTCAGATCATCAAGCAATTGCCCTCGGCAAGCATGCATAGCGTTGTAGCATCCCAGTGCATCGTAATGAAGGGATATCACTTTATCTAAGGTATGGGGATCATCTATGCGCAAACACCACTCTGCTAGCTCTCCTAGCTTAGCAAGATGATGCGGTGATAACGGAAGCATGGATGCAGCGGGCGACTCCTGTCCAAGATTATTCGCATCGAAGCTTCCAGCTGGGCGCAGAGCGGATGTTCCGATCGCAAGCAAAGCTGCTCTACGAATGTGGCTGTTGGCGTGGCAAATATCGAGGACTTCGCTCAGTAACCCCTCAGCCGTGTCAGCATCCGTTTGAAACCTCCGTTTCGTGAAGCGAGAGAGTAGAGCAATGGCAAGATGAAGTTGGGTGAAGGTTCGGTCAGGATGATCAGTGGGACGCAAATCAAGGGCGTCTTGAAAAAGAGAGATAGGGATATCGAGGTCAAGGTACGTTCCATCAGTCTGGCAACAAACAAACTTTGCATTGGCTAGATTGAACAGTGCTGCAGGGCGGTAAGGATGGTCCATGGCGCAGAGATCTAAGGCGTGTTCAAAATGCTTTATGGATTGGTCGAGATCACTACTATTCTGCGTCCTTCGGTATCGTGCGAGAAGACGATGTCCGGCATCCGTGTCTAACACCAACGCATCCACATCGTGGGATGTAAGCTATACGTCGAAAGCTCTCAGCATCAGAATGCCAAACTGCACTTATCACTCACGGTAGTAAGGGAGCACAGAGCCGCGACGTCTTTTTCATCGGATAGTTGCTGCTCCAGTGTCATGAGCAGTGAAGTACACGGAGATACGACTTCCCCTTGCTCGGGCTGAAAGATTATGGCTGTGATACTCGTTAATATCCATCAGAAGCGTTTGCAAAAGACGCTACTGACGACGTGAGTTTTCACTACGATCTAGTAATTCTCGGACGGAGATCTCGAATGTGCGGAGGAGTTCTCCGTGACAGATCATGGGACCCAATTCAAAAGAGGCATACACTCTGACCCGAACTTTAGAAGATGGCTCGCATGGCCTAAAGTATTTCTCAAAAACATTCAGGAAAGATGGGGTCAACGACGACTTACAAAAGGATGCGCTCGTTCCATTGGACGATAGTCTGATCTACGTAAGCGGGTGTGTTACTTGTCTGGAATTCAGCACTGTCAGCCTTTATTGTTACATAAAAGCCAGCGGGGACCCGTTGGAGGCCAAGAGTGAGATCACTTGCGTGAATGGCTTGGGATAAATCGTCAGTAAATGTTGAACGGAGATTGATATCACATACCAGTAATGGCGAATTGTTGAACTCCAATGATTCGTATCTCACTTGGGTCCTGGGCTTGATCTAAGTGGTTTGCCCTCTCTTCCAATGCTTGGAGGGTATTCTCGAGTGGGTCTAGCATGACTTTTGTCTGTCCTGGGTCCTGGGTTGTTCGGGGTAGCCCGACTCAGAGTCCTCTCCCAAAGGCGGAAGATGATAATCACCGAAATGATGAGCAGGGGCGAAGCTCGAGGATGGATTCAACTAACAATTGAAAATAAGATGCGCTGGAGGCGATGAAAACACCGCAGTCCAGATGGACTATAAGGAAGGAAACCACAGCTTGCACGTGACATTCATACCGCGAGTCCGCGAAGATGTGCTGCGCCGACTGTGCACAGCACAGAAGTGACCAACAGGATACTAAGCCAACCACTGAAGCGCCCGCCTAGTGTAGCCTCATTCACTGTGGGCTCATGAGGTTTGAACTTGTACATGTATAGCTGGGGACGACTTGAAGCTTGAGGCTTGACTTGGAAGGTTCTGTGAGGGTTACTTCCGTGATTGACACCATGGATGCCGTAAGTTCGTCAAGTTTAAAGTTCTGAGGCGACTTGATTGCGGCAAGTCCTCCGTGCACTATTCGACTAGTATATAACGGGCACAAGGAAAATGCTGTGACTGCTCCGGTAGTTGCCGCGATACACACTAATTTTACCACAGTCTTTCTTAACTAGAGGATGGGGCCGAACTTCGTCGGCAGGAACCTTGTTTACTGTTTTGCAAGCAAGGCGAAGGATTACAGATTAGTCCATAAATTCCCATGTGTACACAAGTTGGTTCTCTTCAGCCACAATTTCCAGCTGTAGTGACCTTGTAAACAAGGTAACTTCGCCAATGCCATCTTTGTGAGGACTAAGCGCGGTGCTCGCAGCTCTGCCCTCATCACCTAGTACCTACCTTTGGTGTAACCGGGTGGAGCTCGCACCTGCGTGGCCCCAGCATTCGGCCTATACTGCTAGGATCCTAAGAATGCCATACTATCTAATTAAACACAACTTGCTTATTGCTGATCACATGCTCTGGACTCTGCGTCAATCCACCAACCGAGAATCTGCAATATGATGCGCTGCGCACAATGACTATTTTTGACGTTGTCACATTGCAAGTAATGGCTTTATAAATGCTGACTAGTGTTGCAGCACCTTCAAGTTGTCGCGGGCGTGTCGCAGTGGTCGTGATCACAATGTCGCAGCACTCCCCATATATGGAATGATGACCGCGACGACCGCGACAGGGGTACATAGTATATATGTCAATCATCTGTTAGTAGTCAATATTCAATTTGCAATCAAGCTAATTTTTCGTTAGTATCATTCAGTGTCCCTTCGTCCTCAAGATTATGTAGTATTAACTAGTACTACTAGCAAGATGTTTAATTCTGTGGGTCCATATCTTTCGATTTTCCGCATGCGAGGCTGACAAGAAGGATGAAACAACAGGGCTTAATCCGGCACATTTATAACTACTATTGATGATCCTCCTAATACCGCGCCCTCGACAAGTAGCTGCATAGATCCCCAACCCCCTGCAAGGCTGCACCCACACTGTCAATGCAGAGCTCTTTGTCCACTGCAGGCAGCATACCGATATCTTACAATTCGTGCCCATCCTCATATGTCGTCATCAATTTCAGTATACCATCGAGCTCACTTCCCACTTCAACTCGTGATCTGGCCAGGCTCAGTGATGCACACGCTAATCGATTCGAAACTTTGCACACTTCATGTGCACCACCCAACACACTTGCGACCCACTGGACAACACTTTTGGAGCAGACCGGCAGAAGCACAGATGTGATTCACAATGATGTTGACTTGGAATGTCTGTCAGTCTTCGAACAGCGTCTGTTCGAGAAGTCGGCTCAGTCAGGTTCTGCGGGAAACTATCAGTGGGGCCTGGATGCTGGAAACCATCAAGATGGTTGGGACCCATATGCTGGGCTTCCATCTTACTGGAACCACAATGATCGCAACGAAGGAGACGCTGATTATGATGAAAATGAGCTTGAGGTGTCGTGCTTGCTAACTTTCCAAGCGGTTCTAGCTGACAATCCCATTAGCGCGGGCCAGATTTCAGTGACAGCGAAAATGTGGCTGCAAGCACAAATAAGGTTCTGAATTCTAGTAGCCAACACGCGCCACAACCTCGGAAGCGAGAGCAACCAAAATCCCATGCCAGTAGCGGGAAACCTAAGAAACGAAGAAAGGTGACACAGAATCATGATGCGGCTTAAAGTGATGCCCGCGACTGTGCAGTCACTCGATGATAAGAGAGTATAATCACTTTGTAACTCGATTAGATTTCAATGTGACAGACCATTTGACTCGTTCGGAAGACACTGAGAGGTCCAAGTAGCTAGCGGCATGTGTAGTGTAAGGGATGACATCCGGTTAGCCACAGACACCGTACCGGTTTGAACTACTACGAATATGGAACTCCCTTTATACTCACCTTTACTTAAAGTCGGGTTCTTACTTTTTGTAACTCCAGTGAATTTATCCCCCATCACTCATTCTCTCAATGATCCGAATCATTCACCGTCGAACTCAATAGCAGCATTACAGTAGACCAGTTGATATGCATGGTTTGAGAGCACCGCAGCAGTGGTCGCAGCAGTCGCAGCATTTTCACGATGCCCTACATGTATAACCGCCCTTCGCTCTCTTGTATACGTAGCAGTCATCGTCTCATATTATCTTGAAATGCAAACTCCAATTACAACTGATATTTATATGTAACTAAGGTTGTTCCACTGGGCGCTAGACTCCAGAGCGGCCTTCTAAATTTGCCCACTATTGACTGCACACTTGCAAATTACTCCTGCCTGGCGATCCTGTGGGCGTTCGTGCTGGCTTGCCAGCTATTGCCCCGACTTGCTTTACATCCATTTCATTGGCAAGTCTAAACTTTAGTTTCTACGGTAAACCTCTGCGGCGGCAAGCTTCAATGTCAAAATCAAACTTTTCATCATACCTCAAGTCCAAAAGGCAGATTTTCTAGCTGATAATAGGGAAGGGATGGACAAGTAGTGATGGGAAATGAAGCTGGCGGTATGTTCAATCATGTTTCGCTTGCTCTTAGTTCTTACCGATGTCCTGCGCCGTATAGGTCTCGATTCTCTTACTAGTGCACTCGGATATGCCTGGTTGCGCTCAAACACGAGTGGAAAAGCGATTGCATACATAACTACACTCAAGGAAGATTTCGCCCTTAGAGCAGAGAATCTGTACGCCCTTGGTCTCGCTGGAATCAACCACCTTTTTGAAGAGCTTTATTGCTCTGATGATCCTATGCCATCACAAGTGTCCTAGTTTGCACTTGTGGATCACAACGTCCTTCGCACCACATAGTACGCATCTCCAATAGTCAGCGTTGTTGCGGTGATAGATAACCACGAGGATGAAGGACAATACAAGAATACGGCTAATCCCAGGATAATCGAACTAGCCGGAAGCTGCTCGTCTCTTGTTGCAAGATCGTATCAATCGTCCCCCAATCTTTCTATACCATCAGAGCTTTCGACACTCTTGCCGAGTGCTATTTGATCGATACCCACTGGCATGGCTTACAAATGGGAGGGATGTCGACAGGGAGGCAGCTGCGTCTTTAATCCCCCAGTCCCTTTTGGCACACATCGGAGAAGTTTCTGCAATATCAAATAATCAACAAATTACCCATCTCCCTTCCGTTCTGTCTCTGTCTGCGACATTGGGAGAGAAGAAGTTATCTGTATCCCACCTCAGCACGCGAGACTTGCTGCGGAGAGACTACAAAGAGTACTATTCATAAGTTGCGAGGGCGTACAAGCAGGGTAACACGAGCGCGACGAGGAAGCAGACTGCCCCAATTCTCCGAAGACTTATGGAAGGGCTATGAACTCATGAGGTGATTACTTGACACAATTTGAAACTCGCTGCACCTGATATATCCGATGCATATGTATAAAGACTCCCAATGAATCCAGGCAAAGTAAACGATCGCCGTGTCGGATTATCCCCGCGTTTCTTCATAAGTGATCAGAATCTTTGCGCCTTTATTTATGACATGGTTTTACATCCAGCTCATGCGTTCGAGCGTAGTAAACTCATGGAACCCTTCCTCCAAATAGAATCTTTACTACAGCTCTGGTTTACCCACGCTAAGGACACACAATCAGCAGCTCGCCGTCCACACCGTCCGCAACATCCACATCTTATGTTTCCTATTTGGAACTGTGGCTCTTTTGATATATTTGTGCGGCCTGTGGATGGGGGGATTTAAATCCCCTGTTGGCAGTACTTCTCTTCGTTCTTCCTCTTGTCCTCTACTCACACTTCGCATCATGGATATCAATATCCTTGCACTCGATCGTCAAGAAGTCGTTAATGATCTGATTTATCGGCTGGGCTCTCTAAGCCTTTTTCTGGACGGCATTAATGATCTTATGAAATTCATTCATTTGGAAGACCATGAAATACTGCGCTACAGTCGAAAGGTCTTGCATTTACCATCAAATGTCCTTCTACAGTCAACTGACGATGATTTTCCGTGCAGATAATCGCTCTTACTGAGGGCGCGCGCATGACCCTCAGGCGTGAGGGAATTGCGTTGTACCTCTTCGTTCTATGCTCAGAGGAACATTTGAAGTACAAGTCAGCGTACTTCAAGCTGCTTACTTGCATCAGACGCCGCAGGCCCGCGTTTTCTGCTGACGTAGGGGGTAAGCATCAGTCGTTTTTTTTTGTTTAATTTCTTTATTCACAATCTGTACAGATCGAATCGCTTCACTCTTGTCTGCTCTAGAGAGCAATTTTGTTATACGGTGCGGGGGAGTAGACACTCGTGCCCAACTGGGCATTGAGGAGTTGCTAGTGCCAAAGAACCCACTAGCCGCTTGCAAAAGCAACGCTCGGACTGCAGTGCATGTCTCGTCGTCTCAGGAGTCATACGCAGTGTCGAACATTATGTTACGTACGTGAACCTGCTGTGATAAGTATTCAGGAGACCTAGATTGACAAATGATTTTTTAGCACCAGCGGCTTGGGTGAACAAATGCAAATGGAAACCCGGTTTAAACTTTGTGAAGCCAGAACCTGCGAAATCGTCCTATCCACCGTGTTCTCCTCGCCCTCGACGGCCATTCGTTCGAACCAAACGCTATATTCCTGACGAGAAGCAACCAGTACCTGAAGAACTTTCCGATGATTCCTGGACTAATTCATTGCCTGGCTATTCTTCAATTTTTGAAGATATGGATCCATTTTCCATTCCGGACGAGCCTCCTTCCCTGGTTGCCACACAGCTAGTTTTTGAAGTCTGAAATCATTTGCCTCATCCCGAATATACACCTACCCCTTTCGTTTATAACTAGATCTCGGCTGGAGGCGTCTTGGAGTGTCTTCTCAGTGCCGATGATAGCATTCATTAGCTCAGAATCTTTTGTCCAGCTTTTCTACGGCACACTCAGATATTTCACATCGCAGTCCTAGCCAGGTAACCAGTGCATTTGTAACTCAAGCAATGAATGACCCATTTTGAATTTGATCATGAGTTCTCCGCTGCATAGTTTCCGCGCTGCTCGTCTCCTGATATCACTAATTAGTCGGCCACCTTGCACAAGTTTGCGAAAACATTCGCGTCGACAAAACACCTCCTGGACGCCTAGGTGACTTCCAGTCAGATATATATATGATTCGTTGAACCAATAGATCTGATTTCTTCATTATCAACGCGAATATAACTGACAGCAACGCATAGGTGTACATCAATGAATTATAACGCCTGCTTAAGGGTACAATTGTCATTCTGATTCTATCAAAGTTCGACTAGAAACATCTGTAATCATACAAAGATGGAAGCAAGCAGTTCCTGCGAGTTTCTAGGAAGCTAACATCATTTGAACTTGTTCAGCAGCTTCGACCCGCCTGCAGAGAAACCCACATCAGTAGTGTATGACAGAATGTTGTTTAGGAGCAGACTTACTCTGCGCAAGGTTCTCCAGTTGTCTCCTCGCATCCCTCCCCGCGATGCCCTCCAACCTGTCTAGCGCGCGCCCCGCGAGATTGAATCCACCCCCTCCACCATTGCCTGTCCACGTTGGTGCCGACTGGTTCGGAGCGTAATAGCCCTGAGACTGCGGGTGTGTAGGAGGACCTTGTGAGCACAACCAGGATTAGCAATGCGAGGGCAGCCGTGAACAGAAGATACACACGATTATGGTGCGCTATGGGAGGCGAGCTTGGGATTCCCCATTCAGGTGGAGGGTATGGTCGAGGAGAATGCGAACCACCACCTGGTGGTTGTGCGGGTGGAATTTGGTGTGGGAAGTAATCTTGGGCAAGTGGATTTGGTGCGGGGTAGGCTGGGTAGGGATGTGATGGCTTGTCCGTTGCCATGTGAGGTTCTTGAGGTACACCAGAATTTGGAATTGTGTTCGGATAGAATTGTTCCACGCGGGGGAAAGAGGCGGCATACGAATGCGTATTAGCATCATGTCGATCGTATCCTGGTCCGCCTATAGCGGAAGGCTTACCCTGGGGTGCGGGTGAAGGGTGGGAATCAAGGGGTGGGACAGGGGGATGATTGTACGGAGCATAATGAAGCTGTTGTTGACCAGGATATTGGGACCATGATGGAACAGGTGAAGCCGGTGGGCGCGGAGAAATTGACGGGGGCGAGGTGCTAGGACGCCTCAGGCTCGCCTCCGCGGAAGGCATTTGCATGACTGATGAAGAAATCCCTGACGCACGGAATTCAGCTTCTGACGGATGGTGTGATAATTTCTGTCGGGCGAGATCATCGGCCAAATATGCCACAGTAGAAGATGCAGGTGCAGGAAGGGGGGAAGAAACCCGAGAAGATGGCCTGACAATGGAATGCGAGGAGCTTGGTCGCTGATAGAGCTGATGAGGACGCATCACCACCTCCACCTTATCGGGGGGATATACCGGTCTTGTTGACATCGGAGCCGGTGGAGGGCGAGAACTTGTGTTAATACCGGGGGGCCGGCTGTTCGCCGATGACGAGCTCGCGGTCAGCGATGGACTCCTGGCTGGAACAGGCGGCGGGGACACAAAAGAGGCTGAGGCACTGGATGAACGACCGAGGGTGGGCTTGGTGGCTTCAGGTGGGAATGGCCTGACGTTGAGTGCACCGCTTGATTGAGGACTCTGTGTGTGTGGATCATCTTCCAGCCTATATGGTGGTGGAGGAGCCTCATCTACCGCTGCACCTCCCTCTTTTGCAGCCCAATCGTGATACGCTTGTTGAGCTCCCTTCCATTGCCCCGCCTCTTCCTCGTGAGCTGCCTTATCTTCATACCTGGGGCGTGTTGCCCAATAATCCTGCAACTCCTTGACAGGAAATGTCTCGTGTATCATACGATCACCGCGTAATGATTCAGCGGCGAAACCAGTTATACGCATATACCAGTCTGATGGAAGCGAATGACCATCGGCGTCGAGCGCTAGAAAGTTAAACTGCGGGTGAACAGGAAGTTGCCTTGAAGAGGAGACAACAGGCATGAATGCTGTTCCTTCGTCATATTCGTCCCACATGGCCCCGTAAATGATGCGCACCCCTGCGCGTCGAGCAGCATATATTTGCGTCCAGAGAAAGCGGCCCCCGTTGCGCTTTATGTCATTGAGTCCCCATTGTCCGCCAGACAGATTGAAGCCCTGTAGAGCATACATGATAATCAGTAGGGCGATGGTCATAGACAGGCATTGCTAGACCTACGCTGCCTCCAGGAAGTACTACAGGTATATAATCTACTCTTTTTTTGCCTTCATCTCCTCTTTGCTTCAAAAAATCAAAGTCCTGTTTGACCTTTTCATTTCCCCAGCGTTCCGCATCCTCTTCGTTCCCGTAACGCCCGACAGTCCAGGGGCTCAATGCATCAAATTCTTCTGTCCAGATTCGCAAGAACTCAGGGTCTGGGTCGCTATCAGATGTCGATGTGCGCCAGTGTCCAGGCACACCTGCCATAAGATAGGCACCGCCTGGTGTGGAAGAACGGAAGAAACTAGTGATAGATCGGATGACTTCTGGAGAGTGGTTTCTGCCGTTGAATCCAAAACCTGGGGCAGATGAGCTAAACAACCAGAGTGATATGTATCTGCATGCATACCCCATAGAGCGATGACCGGGCTGCCTTTCTCGCGAAGGTAATTGGGGCTGTCTAAAATGCATTTGTCACGCACGAGATGCATCCAATCTTGCTCCAGCACTCGCTGGATCTTGTCTGGGTGAACGCCCGAAACATCATACCTAGATGCGCAATGAGTATCAATCAAACTGAGTTGACAAGTATGCATACATGATGGCAAAAACCCTTCCCTCTGCTTCAGCAGCTTCCCGAACACGATCGCCGACCTCATCTCTAATTTTCCTCATTGCTGAGCCCGCCTCTATGTCACATTGACCTGCAAATCGTTGCAAGAACGCGCCATCGACACCGTGCAACGCCATCCAGTGAAAATGGCGCCTCACCGTCTTCGAGTGACGTGAGGAGAAGAGAAACATTTGTTCTCCGTCTCCGTTTTTGAGACCTGGGGCAGGGTACAGCTCGGATGGGGAGTACTCAGATACATCTGGCCATAGATCTGTGTTGGGGCGTCCACCGTCTGGGATCGGCTTATCAAACCAGTGCAACCACCCATGGTGATTAGGATCCAAGGGCTCGCCATCTCCATTACAGGTGAACCTGTAAACGAGATGTTGAGTACATCCGTCCACGACTTAAGACCACTCCAGAGGCGCTCAAAGGCGAGTATTCAACCTAGACAGCCCACGAGATTGCATCTAAGGGAAGCTTGAACGTACCATCCTTGATATCCAACTAGAAACTTGTCCTGTATTGTCTTTGGGTTTGCTCTGTTGGTGAGGTTCAAGGTGATGAGCAACAACGCCACTGCACGGCGTCAATCAGTGTGAGCATACCTCTTGAGAACTCGTCCTTCTAACTCTTTCCCCTGCATAGTGTGAAATAAAGATGATGTTACGCAGTTACTCCTGAGCCTGGAGGCCTTTGGGCCAGAAGAAACACATATAAATACTGTGCAGTTCCTTGTAGCGTTGTCCTAGCATTTTGTGACATAATTCTTCGGATCCGTAAAATAATTATTGAAATCATTTGCTGTTGGCACCTGGCAGCGCTTCAAGTGGCAAGCCTCAGCGCCAGCAACCATCTACTAGTAGTGGGCAGCTGCGCACGCAACGCGCTGAGCGAGGGTAAGAGCTATTATTATCTGGAGTCACAAGACCGTCTCATAACGTAATATCCCAGGTAGTAATGTTGTCCTGAGACTATATACTACTACAAATATCGTCTCGATGGTTGGCTTTGCCAGCGCCAAACGCCATGGATAGCACTGCGGAAGACCTCGCCAGCTATCTCGTACAGCAACTCAAATTGTACGTTTGTTTTTCAGTGCCACTTAATTTGATAGTCACTGGCAAACTAGTAAAGCAGTTGGAGAGCGGCTTTTGGTTGCAATCGCAGGCGTCCCTGCATCAGGAAAATCAACCTTGGCTGAGCTGGTAGTCGCCAAAGTCAACGCGCTTTTGGCTGCTGATAGCGCCACGCATCCAACTTCCGCCATCTTGGTTGGTTTGGATGGGTGGCATCTGACGCGCGCACAGCTAGATGCCATGTTGGACCCTAAACTTGCACATGATCGTCGCGGTGCACACTGGACTTTCGACGGACCATCTTATGTCGAATTCGCGAAACTTTTGCGCCAACCAGCAACTGCTGTGATAACTGCCCCTTCTTTCGATCATGCCCTGAAAGATCCTACCCCTCACGCTGTGTCGATATACCCTTCCCACCGCCTGGTTGTAATCGAGGGTTTATATTCCATGTTGAAGTACGACATATGGGAGGAGGGTGCACAGCTAATGGACGAACGGTGGTGGATACAGGTAGATTTGGAGGAAGCAAGACAGCGGTTGGTCAAGAGGCACGTCCTCACGGGCGTGGCTAAAGATATGGAAGAAGCAATATGGAGAGCCGGGCAGAATGATGAGCCAAGTAAACGCCGTAATCTTCATAAAACGATATGAGGGATGCTAAAGCTTGACCTCCTAGATGGGAACTTCATTGCGGAAAACCTATATGAACCCACAAGGATCATCAAGAGCCTGGACGACCCCAAATATACCCTTTGACCTACAGCAAAAATGTAAATCCCTCTTCTCCGAATTCAAATTCTAGGCTTCTGGGACTTGGTTCACTTGCCGATAACCCCCGAGTAAGGACAGATAAGTTATAATCGAGTTGTGGGCTCTGCATCACAGTGATTTTGCAGAACATTCATCGATGCACAGCTCCCCTTCCAGTATTTCTGAACCTCCATGGTCAATCGATCCACCACGAGGAGTCCCCACCTGAATCCTGTGTCTCCGTGGCTGTAAGCGTTCACGACGATGGCAATATTCATGGGTGCGAAGGAATAACATTTATAGAGTCCGACTAGATGATTCGGTTGGTGGTTTGGAATTCATTTCTGTTCCTGAGTTACTGGGAACCTGCTATACCCAAGCTGATCCACACCATAATGAGCTCGAATTCATTAGCGGAGTTAAACTGGTGCTCATGTTTGCAAGGCATCTACGAGTTACGTACCACTGTTCACAGTGGGCAGAACTTCGAGCACACCAGTTGCTTTGCACGACGTAAATTCCCATTATGGTAAACAAGACGGACATATTGCGGCTTTGTCAATGAGCTTCAAAGTTGACAGTGAATGCGTTGTTTTCGTTATCTTTGATCATAGATGCTGACGATTAGAGTGACGTTCCACAGATAACAATGAGAACAGTACTATTCACATCATCGTCAACGTCATAGAAAATGATCGCCCACGTAGGGAAGCCTCAGATCAGCTACGATCGGGTGAGTGCATAGTAGAAACACATACTAGTATTGCTGCTGATCAAGGTCTTGGTCAATTTTTTATTCAGGTGACGGTAATCTTCACTTATGTGTCTGCGAGATACAGAGCGAGGAAGATTATGACGCACCAGTCGCCATTTGAGACCTCCCAGCACCGCGATAATCGCATCTATGACTTTTCGCGCGAAAAACATTGACCGCCTCGGGAACATCTTACAAATTGTTCTAGACGACATCGCGACGCTCCCATATCACCGTAGAGGTGAGCAGTGCGACAGTCTTCATATCATAAACAAAGCCTTACGGTGTGCTACACAATGTCTTCAGTGATACGGAAAGGTGAGGACGTCCTAAGGCGAACGATTGGCTGATAACGTCACCTCTCCTGTAAATCATGCATACATTGCGGGGAAGCAAGAAATCGACGAAGTGCCATACATCGTCACCAATATGACGCAGAGGTGTGTGTGGGAGCTATAGAGGGAGGGGCTGCGATGTGCTGATGACCATGCAACAGGCTTCTACGAAGCCCTGCAGCTGGAATGTACGACCCCGATCTGGCGCGGGTTACAGCCCGAGAATTTCGATCGTGGCATGGTCATGACCATAAATATCCAATTGTTCTCCTCTCCTTGAGGAGAATTTGCCCTTCATTTTGCCTAATCATCAGCGCAGTCGCCAGAAAGCGTACCCGAGGAACCTTGAAAGGGGGCTTGGGAAGATGGGACGAGGCGAACATTTTCCCAAATCTATTACCGGAGAGCTGGGAGTATAACGATGCGTACCAATAACTGAAGTTCACCGTTTGGCGTAATGTGCATGCGGCTTTGTGCTTGCTGTACTTAATAGGCCTGCCACCAACCCACCACGTCATGATCGAGAGCCTCTGGAAAAGAGCGAACCCCAATAGTAATATTCCCCCTGGGTAGCGAGAATGCCGCAAACAGCAAATCGGTATTCCTGTAAATCACACGGAAACATTATGCGATCAGTCAGCCAGCTCTGGTTCCAAGATACAGGCGCCACACTCACCGGTTTCATTCTCTCCTCAGATCTGTGAGGACAACTTAAAAAGCAACGTTGAATGCATGGCCGGTAAATACTATAGGCATCTGGGGCGGCATGCCGCCTCATGCTGAACATGTCACAAGATCTCCAGATGATGACTATGATGTTTCCTACTTCCGAGGTACTTGTATTATTTCGCAGCTCCAATACTCGTGGTTCCTCACCTGCCGGAAAGGTACGACCTCTTGCAAACGAAAAATTAGCCAATTAGCGCTCAAACAAATTCAGAGCACTTCCCCAAGACACCCATACGTATGTGTAAATGTTTGCGATGACCGCTGGATGTGTTTTTACCGTCCACAGACCGCGCCCGTAGCCTAACCTGAGTCGGTAGGCGAAGCTAACATCGTTATGAGAAACAATATTAATCCAGGGAGCTACGTCAACGCAACTTGCAAATTTGCTTGGGAGACATTTCTGGGCTCGAACTAGCGAAGAGCAAAAACGGGATAGATTATCGTCAGGATAATACTCGATACAGGGACAAATCTCATAACAGGCTAACGTTACAGTACGTACTCGGAACAATCGTAATTTAGATGCATGAAGACAGACCAGCACTTCAAAAACCCCTAACGGGCCAAAAAAAACAAGCAAATAATGATGAGGCCAGATTAGTGGAGCTGGCGGGTAGGTGATGTGTCAGGAATAAATGCTAGGGCAGAACTAAAACCAATGATGTCCAAATAAGCCGGCAAGAACGACAAGAAAACTCTCAGCTCTATCAGCATGAGCGAGAAAGCCAAGAATCCAGGGAAAAAACACGGCAGATGCCAACATGATTAGACCATGACAAGTCTTCCCATAACGTACGTTCCTCCATTCACGAGACCGACGTTGCCTACATCTTTGCCACCGAAACCTACGGCTGGGCCCGGGAGGGTACCTTTCCACCCACAAGGGTGATATGGCGTGAGGCCAACACTCTCGTCCCATGAGTTGCGCTCCTCGAGCCACTCGTTGGATACCTCATCTTTGACTGCCGTAACAGGTGGGAGGGGGACGGTCGTTGCTTTTGTGGACTCTACGGGGAAAAGGTTGAATGGAAGAAGGGATGTCGGTATCCATTGCGACGGGGACGGAGCACGACGTCGCCTTTTTGCGGACGCCTTAGGCTGTGCTGATGGTGACGTAGTCGATTCATCGCGGGCACGTTTGCTAGGTCGCGAATCTGAATCTGATGACGCGGTGGCACCTGAGGTAGCGGAGACCTCTGCCGTCGGTGGGACGGTTGTGGCTTCTTGTGACGTCCCAGCAGAGTCGCTGGATGTCATCTGGTTTGTGCGATTCGCAGTATTTACGGGCTTAAGAATGCACCGCTTAACGTGACGGTTAAGATTGGAGGCAACGCCGAAACGACGGCCACAGGTGTCACACACAAATGCTAGAATTACAATCACAAGATTTAGCGTTGCACGACCGCAGCAGTTTTGTTGCATACCTTTTTCTCCAGTGTGTACGAGTAAATGCTGCAAGGGAGAGACGTTTAACATGAGCTAGCTATTTATAGCGGCAGAATAATATCGACCTTTCTCAACGTGGAGGGCCTATCGAAGGATTTCTCGCACATCCAGCAGGCATGCTTCTTTTCCCGTGGTCTTGGACCTGAGCCTTCACTCTTTGTGTTGCGCGATGAGGCGGACCTGGAAGAGCTGGCGCATGCAGTGCGAATGGATTGTGTTATCTCTGCAGGGGTGGCAGAGGGCCCGGGTAATGCCAGGGCAGGTGGGAGCGGCGGCGGCGATGAATGAGATGGAAGGACCATGTTGGATGAAGTTGGAAGATCAATACAGTAAGAGTGCGATGAAGAAGAAAAATGGGATGATGATGGGCTTTTATCGCAAGCAGCAGGGTATGGGTAGTGCAGTTGTTGCTGGTAGAATAAAGGCAGTGGGTCCGACCACTCACATGAGGTATGGCCGCCTGCGATGGTACGAAAGTTAGCTAAAGATGGGGGTATATCTAAAGATATAGGTGGTCCGGTGACCATGGCACGTAGGGCCGACGTCGTCGATGCGCCGCTATCTTGGAGAGAACATCTACCGCTCTGTATATCGTATGCGTCGTAGATGGATGATCTTTCTAAGAAGCCTGCGACCCAATCCGACGTGTTTGACTGGGAAAGAGACGGACCCAGTTGAGCGCTCTGTATATGGTGCTGCCGAAAATTGGGCTGCTGGACTAGAGGGCTAGGACACTGCATCATGGTGTGGACGTCAGGGGCGGTCAGTGGGTATCAAGGAGGAGGACGAAGTCTGATGAAGTTCACGCCGATTCTGTGAGCAGAAAAGCTTATATATATAATTCGTTGGGTACATCCGTTGCAACCCTAAAGGTGCGAAGACATAAAGAAAACGAGGTCCAAATCTATGAAGGCCCAGGCAACAAGCAGCTGTTTTACGGCAGAATTTAGCATTCGACCCCAGCGGCTCGCACCGTTTTCTGCAATCGTAATTAGGCGTGGACCAAGCAGCTGGCTCATCTGAGAACTTCAATAGCTCATCTTGAACTCACCGCTTTCGCAGGAAGCCTCGGAGGCCCGCGTGTTGTTGAGGAAGACGACAGGCAACCGCTGCGGGAAGGAAATTGTTGGATCAATATCATACTCTAATGGGTTGTCGGTCCGTGATAACAAAGGTTTTACTTCCCCCACTTGCACGCGTTGACTCGAGCAACAACATCTCAGCTTCCACTCGATTCTCGGCGGAGCGGAAATACCACGCTCTGTGCGCCTCGTTGTCTGTGTATTACAATGATGGCCCAAAGACTTCCTTTCCGGTGGCGGTTCGAAGCATTCTCTTTGACCATGCAGGTGGCAGATATGAGAAACGACGATCCCGGTGCATTCAGATGCATTTGAGGAAATGAAGCATTCCTCGTGTGGGATGGAAATAGAAGAACAGCTCGCTGGATATGCATGCTTGAGTCCTATTCTCCTATACGTGACTTAGTTTAATAATTAGTCAATGGAAATGACGCAGCCGCCGGTAGTGGAATAGCACAGGAAATTCATTTCTGATTGCAGATAGCAACAAGATCAAGTTCGTTCATAGTTGAACTTCTTCAGGGCCCGAGGCGCTCATGGGCGGAATCAATTACGTTTGTAGACTCTTGTTAATTTTCAAGGCTTTAGACAAACATTCACAAACAACGCTTCAATCGAAACGACCATGACAATAACAGCTGCCCAGAAGACAGCTATAGAGGAGGTCATTGAAATTATAGTTGCAACAACACCAGCTCGCGGAAAACGTCGATTATCACAATTTTTTATGGATCTCGTCGATAGATCAGAGTGGCCTGAGTATTTTGAGGTATTTCTATCATCCCGCGGAAACGAACGCTGGGGCATATCCGAATTATGTCTAGGTCATACCCGAGCCCCGATGTATCAACGCCATCAAGTCAAGCGTTGAACGGAACAGATACAAGGACGCGTTGAACGCGTATACCGATCTGTCGCTTGTGTTTTGGAACGCGATGTTCTACAACGAACCAGACAGTCAAATTGCTACTGATGCACAGACCCTCAAGGTGCGTTTTCCACTCGTCCGCGGCTCAATTACCCTGATTGGGTCATCCGACGTTATCTATTCGCGTTCAGACTGTACTCGAAACTGAATGGCAGAAGAGAAGCATTCTCCCCGTGCCCCGACACTCTCCACCTCCCTCATCTGCCCAAAAGGTCCATAGAACGGGTCCCGCTGCACCGCCGCAGTCCATTGTAATGCAGCCTTCCACTTCTACAACAACCAAACTAAGGACAACAGCTCCATCATCCGCTGTACCTCCATCTTCCGATCCACAGACCGCCAAATCCACTCCTCTAAAGGGCCCAGTGGCCGCAGAAGAAAAGGCTGGGGATAGTGAGGCGATCGGCCGACAGCTTGAGAAAAGTATCCCAAGATGGCAAGGCTTTGGAGAAGTAGGGATGTCCGAGGTCAGCAAGGCGAGTATTCATGAATAAGCCACTCAACAGTGGTGATGTTTAATCCCCGTTTTTATACTTACATACTTGCTATGCCACAGGACCGACTGGTCGAAATTGTGCACAGTCCTCCTAAGACTCACACGCACGAGGACAATCGTGACCGGACTATGCTGACCGCGGCAGGAAATTTGACCGTCCCCCCAATCGTCGACAAGCTTCCCCCCGAAACGAGTAGGTTTTTTGTCATTGTTTTCTAACCCGCTTACATATTTGCTAGCAAAACATTTCGATCGCTCTCCAGACACAGACGAGCTGTGCTGGTTTGCCGCTCCTCCGATGAATACCGCTCGGACACCACCCCCACAGCACAGTTTAGCATACCTGCATTTCTTGGCAATGAAACACAAGAAAGAACTGCGCACAGACTCAGACGCCATGCACGTCGATGGTGAAGCCGCTTCAACAGATCTTACAAACCGACAGCACGCCGTTGCGCCTCAAACAGTTAGCGAAATTCTACAAGCAGTCCATAGATTCAGCATCTACCGAACTCCTTTAGACAATTCATTTGTTCCCACTAGTATGATAACCTAAGTTGGTTTTTTTTTGGTCTGCCCGCCTTGTACTCATCGGTTGTCATGCCACACAGACTTAATTGTTGGGTAGAAGAATTTCATCCTGTTTGACAGCTCTTCCACCGCTATTTTCAACCTTGTCCAACCTATTAATTCATCCTACACCATTTAAGCACAAACTTGAGTCGGGAAGAACTCAGGCCATCTGTGTAATGTCTACATAGGTGAAATTTACTGCAACGCGTGCTTGAGTCAAGTTGGACGTAAGTCATATATCCACGCACCAAAACATCTTGATTATTACTAGATGCCCTTAGTATTGAGACGTTGATAGGTCACCCGATTCTGCCACTACCTTTACGACTACATCGGTCATCAATGCGGTCTTCAATAAGTGCATCCTCGTGCCGCTCAAACCCGCGGAGGGCGTGATCTTGTCATCGTCGACTAGTGACGCAGAATATCCCCTAGGCTAAGGAATCAAGTCTGCTTCGCGAGTCCCAGAAACCAAGGATATGATGCTCGACAAACGATGATCTAGCAGCGGATTCTTTGGTTCCAGACACGCTCATCGAAGATAGGTTCTGGTCATTACGTTCCGCATGACGACGTTTTAGATGACGACGAAGCAGCAATCCCGATCTGAGGGCTGAATCGGTCACAGATCAAAATTTTATTTGCGGTGCGTCCCAAATTGCGATCCTACAGTAAACGTTTGAATCTTCCCAGGGACTCCTCAAGCTTTGGGGGCCACAAGCATATTGGATCTTCAGAGCGATCATTTTTGCCTTCGACCTCCCTCTCAATCCCTTTCCACCTTCCTTTCGGCACATGTGCATGTGGCTTCGGGGTTGGAAGTCAGTCGAAAGATTCCCCTCCGTAAACTACGATATAACAACGGCCTCCTCAATCTACGAGACGAGGTTCTTCCCACCGCGAAGTTTTCTCTGTCGCCACACAGCTCGGCAGTACCGTTACGTGTATTAAGAACTGACTCGACGGACTTTTCGATAATATGTACGTATCCAACGATCTACTCCCTCCTACATAGGTAGACCAAATAGACGGACGGCAGTCATTTCTTCTTTATTATGGGAATAATCGGCAGCACTGGGCCTCGTGTCGTGCATACGCTATTTTTGATTTTGTAAAATTTTCCTACGGAATACATTACGAGCACGTCCAATTCTGCAAGTACTTGCAAGAAGAACTCGTTTCCTCTTGCAATTGGTATCTAAAGAGGTACATAATTTCCTGATCGTGCTTCTCCTGCGGCACGCCCCCACGTTCGAGACCCAGCTAGTCTGACTTCATTACGGAGGCGTGGCTCCTGAATATTTCGAATCTTGCCAAGTTATTGCAACAGAAGCTAGCGGACCATTTCTGCCTTTCATAATTATGCGAGCTCCAGAACTTTTGTTTGTTCTCAAGGAGGATCTTGGTTTTCGTCATGGACGCTTGTCAGTTAGCGATATCAATCGGGGCGACAATGATATTAAACTTTGCACCCAGATGATCTCACATTCTGTCGATTCATTCTATAAACTTGTTACACTTGGGCGCGATTTAGGGTACACTGGTTTATAAACTTCTGATCTTCGCCTTCACGTCCGGGGAATTGGAAACTGAAAATGGTGGAGTAGGGTGGAGTAGGTGTGAAATTCGAATTGTCTCTCTAGAAGAGAATGCGAGAAGCATGTCTACATCTCATGATCAATCAAAACATTGTATTTTAATAACGGCGGAAGCTCATGTCTAGCAAGATGAACGGGATGTACGAAACACTTGGCAGAACGGAGACACACTGAAACTCTGTGACCCCGTTTCGCCTATAATTTGTGTATCATAAATAAGATGGCGAAAGACGAGACTGGTCTATAGATATGGTAATGAATCAACATTACAGTAAATTTTGTGCATCTGATCCAACGCCAGAATACACGAGAGGTCATCGTCCTGTTTCTTGCAGGCTGAATTGCCACAAAACACTTGCGTGAAGTGCGACGACAAACGAGATGAAACACCTCGCTTAAATCATTGGTATGGCATCGTTTTGTTGCCTGCTTGGTGTGGTGTGGAGAGACGTAACCGGCCGCGACGGAGGTGAGAATGGACCTTGCAGAGAGGGGTAAGCGACCTGGGGCTGTGGAGAATACACAGTGCCATATTGCGACGGAGTCAAGGACTGCCCGTACAACACAGGAGAACCGAATGACTGAGAAAAGTTGGATGAACCAGACGGAAAACGATTGTGTGTCATGCGAGTTGCCGCGCCATCGCCTCTATCTATGAATGGCTGCTGGTTGATGACAGAGGCGTAAACTCCTTTATTGTACACGTGGCGTCTGTACACTAGGTAGGCGCCAACGGCTAAAAGCGAGAGAGCACCCAAGGCTCCAATGGTGCCACCAACTATGGCACCCACGTTGACTGAATTTGAGCTCGGTGTCGAAGTGCTCGAGCTTGAACTGCTGGGTGACGGTGAGACGCTCGGAGTGACGCTAGAAGTATCTGGACCAGATCAACAGCAGCGATGAAGAGATAGAATTGGCCTAACATACTCTTTTGATAAAGACTGCTCGCATCAGGGATATTAAAAGTCGCGTATGTCCATGAGGACGCTAGAAAACTCGTCAGTTGATATCATGCATTTGGAACACAAAACCAGCTCACGATTAGTAATGGCCCAGTAAGGTATGGACGCATCTCCAGCAAGCACTAATCCAGAAGGGAAATATCTATGAAATATCATGAGCGCAGCTCGACAAATCATGAAATCTAAACAAACTCCTGTGTCCAAGATAGGTTGGTGGCACATCCGGATGTCCATTGAGGCCATCTAATCAATCATTAGTGCTTCCCCGAGGAACACAAGATGGATGACTGACTCCCAAACAGCAGAATTATTGGTGCCTTGACATAGAGTGCACGCCATCATAAGATTATAGGACGACCAAGAACTGCCTTAATGTCAGAACAGCTGAAGACGCAGTCGTCACCCCCACATACCAATAACATGCGTTTGCAGTCGAAGAATTTGGCAAAGAGTATGAATATCCAGAGTTCAGAATTGGTTGGACATAGTCTTAGAGCGCACACATGAGTTTACAGCCAAGAAACAGAGGAAATTGACATGCTGTTCCCAGAACATGCACCCTCTACATAAGCGACTGTGAGACAAGGCGAGTAGCCTTTATTGTCGTTCATCCATGAGTATCCATCAAGACAGGCTGCAGGCGAAGAGACAGTGCGGGAGACTGGCTGTATGTGTACCGCCATGGTAGTTGAGACACTTGAAATGACAGACACAGCAAGATAGAAACCCAAGGACGTGACCATGGTGTGCTGCCCGGTGCCAGGCTGGACCAGGATCGTGGGCAAACACGCGGTTTTTTGCCGAGTGAGAGCAAGCATCATGATGCTCTTATCTCCACGTTCCAGCGCTCAGAAGAGGCATGTCTGGTGATCTGAGCCATGAGGGATTCATCGTGATGGAATGAAAGACCAAACCCAATTTGTGTTATCCTGAGAAGCCACCGATCAGTGGCAAGCGCTGAATATTGAGTTTGTGAGATTGAGACACGACTCATACGAAACTAGTACAACAGAGCTCCCAGTGTGGGTCGAGTGCCAGTGGCCCGTGTCAAACAAGTTCAAACTTGTAGATGACGGTCAACATCAACCACGATCGCCTCGACTTTCAATTGACCACTAGTAATTATCGTATGACAAATCTCTATATAATATATTTAGCTTCAAGCATATGCTTCGACTTGTTCTCAGAAATGACATCCATCATACAGGAAGTGTTTCAGGTTGGATCACATGTAAACGTTCATTTATCGATAAACGCCCATGCGGCTACAATTGTGCGACTGTCGTTTATCACCCGCCAACTCAGTTTATCCCATGCGCCAGCTCACTTGAACTTTTGAAGCTCCAAAGTTCGACAAGTAGTTATGAGTAGCCTTCGTCTTATTAAAGTTGGAAGGATGGCAGCTATGTCGATATCAGTGTTGTGACTTGGGATTGTGCCTTCACCGTCTGGGAAGTTGCCATGTGCCAACTGGACAAGTTGAGTCTGGGAGAGACCGAAGGAACGACAGAAGTGACCACATCCTACGTGATTTCAATCAGAAAGGTACTACAACATCAGCACTATCTTTACATTATCCGGGAAGGACGGCATATGTGACATACTTGTGGGATACGATGTAGTAAATTCCCTGATCCCCGCCTTGCCCGTCATAGAAAGATAAGCAAAATCGCGAAGGAGATCGGTCAGGAGATAATAGGTATCAGGTACCGAATGCAAGCGCGTCCGAAAGAATTACACCATTATCAAACCATTGGTATGGCATCGGAACGTTGGGCATTACTAGTATGCGTGGTGTAGAGGGACGTATCTGTCTGTGGAAGAGGTGAGAATGAACCTTGCATGGATGGGTATGCTGTCTGGGGTTGTGGGGAGTATGCAGTCTCATATTGCTGTGACGGAGATACGGACTGCCCAAACAATTCAAGAGGGCCTGAACTTGATGGAGCAAAGTTGGAAGTATCGGAGGGGATACGGGTGTGTGTGCCTGACAATGGCATAAAAGCCATCCCTTGCTGGTTGATGACAGAGGCATGAACTCCTTTCCTGTATACGTGACGTCTGTAAAGTAGATAGGCGGCAATGATGAGAAATAAGAGTGCGGCTACGCCTCCGATGGTACCGCCGACTATCGCACCCACGTCAGGTGAATTTGAGTTTGGGCTTGAACTGCTAGATGATGGGCTTGGACTTGAGCTGCTAGATGAGACGCTCGGGGTGACTGCTAGAAGAATCTGGACCAGATCAACGGCAGCGATGAAGAGATAGAATTGGCCTAACATACTCTTTTGATAAAGACTGCTCGCATCAGGGATATTAAAAGTCGCGTATGTCCATGAGTACGCTAAAAAACTCGTCAGTTGATATCATGCATTCGGAACATAAAACCAGCTCACGATCAGTAATGGCCCAGTAAGGTATGGACGCATCTCCAGCAAGCACATATCCAGAAGGGAAATATCTATGAAACATCATGAACGCAGGTCAAAAAATCATGAAACATGAACCAACTCCTGTGTCCACGATGGATTGGAGCATCCATTTGCCCATTGAGGCCATCTATTTTGTGTGATCATTAATGTTTCCCAAGGAACACAAGATGGATGACTTGCTCCCAGACAGCAGAACCACTGACGTTTTGACATAGAGTGCACGCCATCATAAGATTATAGGACGACCAAGAACTGCCCTAATATCAGAACAATTGGAGATGCAGCTGTCGCCCCCACTTACCAATAACATGCGTTTGAATTCGAAGAATTTGGCAAAGAGTATGAATATCCGCTGATCAGGGCTGGTTGGTTATAATCTAAGGGTGTGCAGATAAGTATACAACCAAGACGCAAGGGGAAAGAGACATGCTGTTCCCAACGCACGCAGCCTCGACAAAAGCGACAGTAACACAAGGTGAATTTTGGCCATCATTCATCCACGAGTATCCATCAATGCAGTTGGCGTTTGAGACGACATTGCGCTTGACTGGATGAACTTGTATGGCCAGGATAGTCGAAATGTATGGAATTATAGATACAAAACGCGAGGACACCATGTTGGAGGAGTACCAGGCTGCAGCCGATCTTGCAAGATTCTTTTATTGGAGTGAGGGAAAATATGCCAGGCTTATAGCGCTCATCCATGTCTGATGACCTGACCCACCGAGGACAACACATACCGTCAAATGCCTGTGCTGGCGGACCGCAACCACCGTGACATGTGATGTGTGAATTGGATCAGTTGTTGACCTGGCACGTGGGAACTTCAAAGCAACTTCAAGTTCAAGTTGTATTCATCATGGACGTGGTCTTCATTGTTCAAGCTTAGCTTCAAAGTTCAAACCCACGACTAATGCCAGCATCAGCAACTCGAGGACAAAGTAATCATACGGAGATTTCCTATGGCACATATGATATCTTTGAAACGGCTTCGGAAATCGCAACCGAGTCGTTTTAGGCTGTGTTCACGGCAAACCCGCAGTCAGTAGTGCTGCAATGCGGTTATCTCCTTGTTACCCGACTGCTCAGTTTGTCTCTCTAAATCTATGAACTCTCTCGACCCGTTGACGCCAAGGAGTCAGGTCCATCTTTGAAGTTCGGTAGAAGTCTTCAAACTTTCCCAGTTCGGTATTCTTGGTTCACTCATTCCTATCATAGCCATTCGTACTTGATCCACGGGGCTTCATTCCGAGATGTGACAGTGGGCGCACCTACTACCCAAGACCTATAGCCCGCGTTTAGCCGTGCACACTATCTTCCATCCCTTCACCGGTCACATTGCAGCCTGTGCCTTCTCCGTTCGCTGTCTTACTCTCCTCGTTCCATTCGCTGCAGCCAGCGGCCAGCTTACACCTCATCGCATCACTGCCATCTCAATTGCGTTTTCTGGGCCCTATAACTTCTATCGCACAGCTTCCGCATAAATTCTCTCAACCGAGCCAACAGCAAATCGAGCCAAAATGTCATTGTCCTGTCTACCTTGGTCCTATAACACCCAGCAGCAATCCCCATGCAGCATAGTGACGGTGGTGTACAATTCGTGTCCGAATACTACATGTAAGTCCCCCTCCTATACTCCTTTTTGTCATATGCTCGAATCGTTTCAGATGCCCTCATCTCCCCTCCCTCTTTTGAGGATTCCTTTGTTCCCGTTGCCTCAAATGCGACCGCATGCACTTGGTGAGTCATATTCGCATACACTCGGTGTGATTTTTCAGGACGAGAATGAACGATATGAACAGTTCTTGGGCAAGTTACAATTTGCTAAGCGCCTGTATGTTCTGTGCTTCAGGATCCCCCTCTTTAGTGAGGTAAGTCTCTTATCCACTCGCTGTTCGCTTTAACAAACTTGGCATAGCTGGGATGCATGGATAAAGAACTGTGGTGGATTGACATCAACAACAACGTGAGTTTATATGTACTAGTCTCTACTTATCTGGTTTTTACGTGTCTCTTAAAGATACTTTCCTTGGGATTCGGGAATAAGGCTCCCTTCTAATGCGACAATAATACCCTATTATGCGAGCTACAATCGTAAGTGATAATAGCAGATCCGCTAAGCTCCTTTATCACGAATGATCTTGCAGCCAGTACCTACTTCAATGGGACTTTTAATACGACCGTTGTCTCTGATATCAGTAAAGCGTGTAAGCTCATCCGACTATGTCAGTCAAATGTGCACTAACTTCTAATAGCAAGACCCGACTTAAATGGAGCGCCCCTTCCTAGCACTTCGTCCTCTTCGAGTTCATCGCCCAGTGCATCCAGTTCATCATCTTCACCAACTTCTGTTGGTCCGATTGTCGGAGGTGTCGTTGGGGGAACGGTTCTGCTGCTTCTGTTGTGCGGCTTCTTCTTCTTCATTATTTGCCGGAAGCGCAGAAGAGTAGCACAGTTCCCACCCAAAATGACACCACCTATATGGAATGGTTCACACTTTGCTTTGGCAACCAAAGACTCGACGACCCGCACTCCCCTCGCACCGTCAGGATACCCTCAAACATCAGCTGCGATGTCCACCTCTCCTTACGCTATTCAGTCCAATCATATTCGCAACGTTGCTTCAGTAACGAGCTTCCGTTCGCTTAACATGACTTCACCCACCTCCGCTGGGCATGCTATACCTTTCTCGCCTTTGGCGCCCCCTATCACCCCTGTGTCATCACCCATCGGCGATGCAGCCGATGTAATTACTCCATTCCTTGCCGTCCAACCGTCAAGTCGACCAGGCACCCCAGACAGAAAGCACGCCCACGCCCACGGCGAACCCGCGCATGAACGCGCCACGTCTCCGCAATCTCATAGATCACGCATGAACCCTCCCCCTTACGCCCCATCATCTCCCACGTCCTCAAACCATACCCACACAGGGTCCAACGCTTCCAGGAGACTTTCCGTCATGAGGCACTTTAGACGGGAAGGCGGCTCAGGGGATACAACTATCACCTCAGTCATGGGCCAGAGGAGGACGCATGCTCCGAGGATGCAGTCTAGGACAAGTAATGAGAGCGCCAATTCAACTACCGCGAGTGTGAGCGATAATGGGCGGAATATGAGGACTGCCCTTGAACGCACTACAACGACGGCTGCTTCAAATTCGCGTCGGCCTGCTGTGTAGAGGGATATTCACATTCGTTTCTTATTCTTGGACCTTGTAGACCATACGTGCGGTATTGAACTGTGATCGTATATGTTTCATCTACGTAGTAATGGGATCTTATGTGCAACGACTCCCAGATGGGGTTGCGGTGGTCAGCGTACCAGCAAGCCGTTGTCATCCTGAGATAATGGTATGACTACTTTACAGGAGTGTCCGAGCGGGCGTGCGCGTTGCGGGAAATGATGGTACAACTATGGGTGCATATATTCTACATATGTAAGGACGGAGCGATTTCGTATTTCGTTATACAAAGGTCATAAAACATTCTACCAATCTCAGAGGATAGGAGGAAGCGCAATCAGGTCTAGTACATAGTCAATGGTATCCTTCTTCTCCTCTTGATATTTTACAACGTCCGTCTCCACAGAGTTCTGTGTGACAACTTTATACACAAAAACCGTCTTATCTTGGCCAAACCGATGGCATCGAGAAATAGCCTGTACCTAAGTTGCCAGCCTTCTACATCAGTGGCGACGAGTTTCGCTTTAACCACCCACCTCTTTGCAGTGGTTCCACCACGGGTTAACGAGAATAACATGATTTGCGACAGTAATGTTGAGTCCGACACCACCAGCATCAATAGACATCAGCAATACTTTCATGTGGGAATCGTTCGCGAAAGAGTCAAGAACGTCCATACGTTGTATGGTCGAGAGTTCGCCGTGATCTAAAGATAAGCATAGCTTTCAAACGTCAGCTTGCATACAATGGGCGCATCACACGAACATTGGTCCACGCCTATCTTCAGTTTCTTTGTCTGGACCTCCAGCAGATCCATCGTATCCCTAAAGCAGCACTGGGCAGGCAAACATGAGACAAGTCTGGGAAAACGGAAGAACGACATACAAACACCAACACCTTCTGGCCTTCTGGTACCCCTGTGATGATATCCATCACCGCGCGCATTTTACTTGAGACATACGCATGTCCAAACAGCCGAGCGAATGGCTGAAGGTTTATTGGGAGAACTTCCGGATCGGGGCCGAGCCCGCGTCTGTACATGTCCCACTGCATCAGAAGATACATCAGCATCCAGGCCTTGCTCCTCCATTATCTGCCCTAAGACGCCCATAAGTAGTAATGGGTGATCGCATGCTAAAAGAGGACGACTATCAGAATGATCTACAAACCATGTACGTAAACAAATTCATTCATTACCTTGCCTAGCTCTCACCCACCCCATATCGAAATCTTTGATACCGGAACGAGCCCAATCGTGTATTATTTTCTCCCCTTGTGTTTGCCATACATGAACAGTCTTGATTTCTAGATTCGGAAGCTGAATTACGTCCGCCTTTCTCCTGTATCGCGCACAATTCGCAAGAAGATCCTATAAAAGGTTCATTCCAATGACTGCGCATAGCGGAGCAACAACATACCACGACTACGTGTGCGGACACCTTGGAAAAGTATCCACGTGTGCCGCGCACAGCGAACGCAGTGCTTTCGGCAGCCAGACCACCTTCATCTGTTGTGACTTCAAGAAACCTGAGCTGGGATTGGATATCAGTTATCTTGTTCTATACAAGCCATTGTTAATGCTTCATTGCTCGGTAATCGTACTACGAACTCACTACGAACGGAGTACCAGTAAGGCAAAGCCCTTGGAGCTTTTGCAAAGCCATGCATGCCTTGTACCAAGCACCTAATCCCACAATCCTATGCGATTCATCTGCAACATGTTGTGTTCAATTACAGCGGTCGTCATTCCAGACCTTGTAAATGCTACCTAAAATGACGCGGTACCAGCGTGCCAGAAACACTGGGTCCTTAGGATCCTTGCTCATTCGACGTTCTATTCGCTGATATGTGGTGATCTACGCAGGGTATTAGGTAGCACTGGGCAGTTTCTTGGAAGTACTTGCGATAACATCTGCGTCCATGAGGGCATCTACACCTATATTGATGGGGATATGAGAATGCGTGGGCAAGTCTAGTAATCTACCTACTCATATGTCCATCATGGACTTTCGCTGTTAGTCCATCACCAAATTTCCCAATTTCACGCACCCACTGTTCACGGAGAGCTACACTAGGGACAACAACCCTTCATAGCAGCGTCAACGAGACATCAGCAGCAGGAGAGAATTGGGTTTACAGTGTTGTCGCTGGTCGTCTAGCGGGAGCTTTCACGGGCCCAGTAGTCTCAGAAGGAACCCCAAGCGATTTCTCGAGATCTGCTGCTTTCGACTCTTGGAGCGTCTTCTTTATCAGCGCGATGGAAGTTATGGTCTTTCCAAGACTTTGAGTTTGAATAAGTGGTTAGAGGCCCATCTATGCATATTGCACACACCCCATCTCGTGCGCGAGTATTGAACCTCCTTGTCCTGCTTTCTCACGGGCAATTAGCCACTCGAGGTCCATCGCTTGATGCTTGAAAAGGGTGAATGAGGAGCCCTGAGTGGACCTACTAGTCTTGCTTGCTACATTGCTAGTGGAGCGGGGGACCCCTAGAGAAGAGGTCAGGTAACAGAGAGATTTGGCGGTGTGTAGGGCGGAATGAGCTGAGGGTAAAGTTAGAGTCTCGGGCGCACTAGTAGGCAGAGTCGGTCTTTCCCGGTCGTAGAGTCCAGCAGCCGAACGAGAGGGCTGTTTCTAAAGCTTGTTATACTAATAAAAGTTCGAGCTTTGGTGCCACTCACAGGGGTTGCAAGTACAAATTCACGGGAAATATTTGCACTCGTAGGTGGGGTTATTCCTACGTGTTTCAAATTTGGTTGGGCGCTGGAAAGTCGAAGGGATGTTGATGCCTTCAAGGCTGGAGATAGCGTCGCATTGGTGGTGCGGCGCGGTGACTAGAATTGATACTAATAAGAATGTCTAAAGCGATGTTCAAGTTGAAGCGATGCTTGCCTCTTTTTGATGACCACCATCTTCTAATGATGCAAGAAATAATTGAAATGCGGACATGTATAGGAGGACCTACAGTTTCCCGCAGCTCGTCGTAACCCTTTTGAGTGATGGGCCTAGGTGAATCCAGAAAGTCTTCAGGTCGCGTGATATTTCTTCGTTTATTGTCTGAAGCTAATATCTCGTTCATAATAGGTTATCGTAATGAACCATTGCCAATTGTTTTCGCTGGAATAAAGACACATGAGCAGGTCAGCAACGATGACGATATGAAGGCAGTGTGTTTGATGAGTCCAAACCTCGATAGGTGCATTCGCACATGCCCTTAAGAATCCGAATAATGAGAACAAAGAGTTCTTGATCTTGTCATGAAGACCATAGCAACCACAGTATTTGTTGTAATCACCGCACTTACGGTATACTACATCAGAAGATCCTGAGGGATCTGAGAAGGGCAAGTCGTCAATGAGATTGAACTTACATGCATGAGCACGACAGCATAAAAAGAGTAGTCAGTGATGTTAATGGTACTGTTTCAGTGACCTGCGTACTAACCGGAACAATTACATGGAGTCTTGATAAGCCGGCATGCAAAGAGGAATCCTGAGGTGTCTGCGTGGCTGTCAGCGTTTTCTGGGAGTATCCGAGTCACCTTCGTGGTTCGAATGGCAAGCGGAGAACTCTCGAGCAACTTGAACATACCAATATTTAGACATTGACATGTCGCAACAGCGTTCAGAATCTACGCTAATATGCGAGCATCATGACCCGCCGATCCTCGCCTATAAGCTACTACTACATAGTAGTAGAAAGTAAAAGTGGTGATGATGATGATGATGATCAACTTCGTTATTTTGAACTAGTACGCCTACAAAGACGATATAACACTAAAAAAGATCTTAAACAAGTTACGCTGCAGGCCACCCGTCAAAACACCAGCCCAACATCCAATGTAAATCACGACACCACACCCAAGAAGATCCTACAACCCCTCCCCATACTTGGCCATAACACTCCTCAAAGACGCCTCATCCCGGGCAAACCGCGACTCAAACCGCACAAGCAAACGATGTGACGCAGTTTTATAATTACATCGCTTGACTACGCAATAATAACGGCTGTCCGCCATCCTCTGCTGCTACATAGGACATCTTCAAAGCCTTTATCCTTTCCATCCCCCTTATCGCTATCTTATACAATCTCCTCGATGCGGCTGGATCCATAATGTGCTATATGTAATCAGTACAAAGACATGTTTTAAAACAGCCGAATGTAGAGGCACGCACCGTCTATTGATGAAATGAAAGAGTTAGTATTGGCTATTCATCCCAAAAGACAAGACCACATACGATGTGCATGCGAGACATGACCTGGTTGGGGAGACATACCCGGAGTCTCACAGACAAGGCATAAAAACTCTTGTTGGTCCTGTTGGGGTCAACAAGTCGCAACAAATTGAGGAGACGAGATCACGCACCCACTGAGAGCGGGCCAGTGGCCGTGACACCATCAGCGCCCGCCGAGAAGCTCGAAACACGAGATCACGCACATACTGAGAGCGGGACATGGCCGTGGCACCGTCAGCGTCCATTGAGAAGCTCGAAACACAAGATCACGCACTTCCTAAGAGCGAGACATGGCCGCGGCACCGTCAGCGTCCGCCGAGAGGCTCGAAACACAGGATCACGCACCCACTGAGAGCGGGACATGGCCGTGGCACCGTCAGCGCCAGTTGAGAAGCTCGACACACGAGATCACGCACCCACTGAGAGCGGGACATGGCCGTGGCACCGTCAGCGTCCGTTGAGAAGCTCGAAACACGAGATCACGCACTGCCTAAGAGCGAGGCATGGCCGTGGCACCGTCAGCATCCATCGAGAGGCTCGAAACATGAGATCACGCACCCGCTGAGAGCAGGACATGGTCATGGCACTGTCAGCATCCGTCGAGAGGCTCAAAACACAAGATCACGCACCACCTGAGAGCGGAACATGGCCGTGGCACCGTCAGCGTCTGCTGAGAGGCTCGAAACACGAGATCACGCACCACCTGAGAGCGGGACATGGCCGTGGCACCGTCAGCGTCCTTTGAGAACCTCGAAACACGAGATCACGCACCATCTGAGAGTGGGACGTGGCCGTGGCACCGTCAGCGTCCTTTGAGAACCTCGAAACACGAGATCACGCACCATCTGAGAGCGGGACGTGGCCGTGGCACCGTCAGCGTCCGCAGAGAGGCTCGAAACACAAGATCACGCACCCACTGAGAGCGGGACATGGCCGCGGCACCTTCAGCGTCCGCCGAGAAGGTCGAAACACGAGATCACGCACCCACTGAGAGCGAGACATGGCCGTGGCACCGTCAGCGTCAGTTGAGAAGCTCGAAACACGAGATCACGCACTTTCTGAGAGCGGGACATGGCCGTGGCACCGTCAGCGTCAGTTGAGAAGCTCGAAACACGAGATTACGCACTGCCTGAGAGCGAGACATGGCCGTGGCACTGTCAGTGTCCGTTGAGAGGCTCGAAACACGAGATCACGCACATCCTGAGAGCGGGACATGGCCGCAGCACCGTCAGCGACCGTTGAGATGCTCGAAACACGAGATCACGCACTTTCTGAGAGCGGGACATGGCCGCGGCACTGTCAGCGTCCGTTGAGAAGTTCGAAACATGAGATCACGCACCAACTGAGAGCGGGAGGTACATCAAGATCTCAGTTCAAGATTGTTAGCGACGTTCCAGGATGACATACCACTTGCTGGACATGAAAGTTGCGAATAAGGCGCGTTTCTGCGTCAGTCATGTGATTGAAGTCACTGTTAGAGGATGATCTTAGCCAATCTATGTCGACAAGTGCATGGGTGATCTGAAATCGTCGTTTGCATTCTCGACTTCTCACTGTTAGGCACCATCAAGACTCAGGAAAAAAACATACTCACCAATCAGTCAAGCAAACAGTCCCCCCTTGAGACAGATATTTCACAGACCTGACGCCAAGGCGATTCACAGCGCCGCAAAAACGACATTTGTAGTCAACTTCAGAGAGTGAATCTGTGTATTGTCGAATGATAACCCTCATCACAATCTTCGTGCCTGCTTCGATGCTTGACCATTTGCGGCTTGTGAGTGGGGTTACTTGCATGCCCTCGTCAATGCACAAATCGTACTCTCCTTTTTCTATATACCGTCTCTGAAGTTGGGCTTCAATCGCATCGCGCTCGAAAAAAACTCGGAGCATGTTATTGAGTTGCTGAAGAAAATTTGACGAGTCAGCTTCCACGAGAAAGATTCTGTGGCAAGCGAGCGAACCTGATATGAGGTGCAGAAGTTCATTGGTATATCATGGTGGTGGCCTGTTGCGTCTACCAAAGTCACGCAGCCAAGCGCAGTGGCTCCTGGCGATGTAGACGGTCCCATGAAGGACTGTAGACGAATCATCAAGCTCTGATTTGTAATCAGAAGCTTATTTTGATCCTCAATTTGCCTCCGTTGAATCATCAACTCTTCGTGTATGTCATGGATGTCATGTTGACTTTGGATTTGAATCGACCACTAGCCACACAGTGAGTGAACACAAACACCTTTCGAGAGTAAAACACAACCAAATAGTCTCCCAGATAACGGTCGATGTCCATAAAGCATCCAGCAATGGCCTTCGTGACGGATGTGGATGCAAGATAACGTTCATGCAACGTCGCCACTCGTGCTGAAGTACCTTGTAGCACCCTAAGTGCGACTCGATGTCAGATGGATACAGGCACGTGCTAACAGGATGTATACCTAACAAATGAATCTCTCCGATCTTGTTCAGCAGGATCCCTGGCTGGCGGGGCGTTGCACAGATTGAGGCACAGTTGATTGAGTCGCGATGTCAGGGCATCAAGGTCCGACTTGTTCTGACTGCGTTCCTGTGATAGCCCTTGGAATCAAGAGATATCATCATCATTAAACGGGCACTCACGTCTATGGCTTGAAGGCCGGTCAATATTCCATTAATAGCGGCTTGCATCGGAGCGCCAACAAGCGGAATTGCTCCTGTAATAGCCTGTACAAATGGTAAAGCTACCTGAGCCATGTCAGAAGCTTCGCGGGCAAGGGATACACCCCCAGAGTATCTAGCAGAAGAAGGATCGATAGAAGCCTCGAGAGCTGATTGTCTGATCGCAGAAACGGAGGGCACTCACGAAGAAATTGAAGAGGGTATTAGTGCAGGAACAGGATTAGAGATATTTTCAGGGATAGAGCTAATGCCCTCATGGTTGGTTGTTGTCGAGTTGTCTTGTGTGCGCCCTTTCTGTTTTGGGCGCTTCAAACGAAGTGCAATGACCTTTCCGACCACCTGGAACAATGGAATGGGCATTTTGATGAAAGGATAGTAAACGATTGTCTTTTGTAGGTCAGAGTCTCAGAAATGTAGGAGAGCGAAGGAAGGCAGGAAGGCGTTGAGGTGCTTGAGCAGATTAATATCATAGGAACCCATGAGGCAGTGACCATACAATGAGGTTGCTTGCTGTGCAGCCCTAGCAAATCTAAATATCATGTCATACGAAGTAGGAAGAGCAAGTCAGAAGTTTCGGAAGTACTTTGCTGTGCTACTAGCTGTGCGGCAGCCCTGGCCCCACTGATTCTGCTATGTCACGTCGGTGTTCCGAACATTTGCTACTTCTCAGCTGATTACATAATCTGACTGCCTCCGAGTGAAGTTAGCTGAGTGCTTCTGGCACGAGTCTCAGACCCTCTATCACTGTAATCTTCTACACATGTCTGTTTGACTTCGGATCAATTGAAATTTCATGTTGAACTGAAATGTCGAGTTTCGTATCGTTGTTCAACACTTCCAGGCATCAAGTAACGATGAATCCTCGCGACAGACCATCGGATCCTCTTTCGCGACTTCGCTACAACCTCGAAACAATGCCAAGCTCACGAAAGTATATATTTTCTATCGCAACCCGTGCAGAGGTTCTATCAGAGCTTTACGATGCATTCTGGGGACCGTATTCACATCTCTTCCTCCCATTATCCAATCCCAGCCTTCCAAAACACGCTACTCTTAGTAACGTTCAAGCAGATCTAGGCTTTGCTGGTGCCGGTTCAGAGGATCCCATCGTTCCTGGAAGACCGTGTGGCCATATATTCAGCAAGGGAGAGAGTTGTTTTCGTTGCAAGTCAGTAGCCCGCTTGCTATCCTGTCAATCATTCACAATACCCCTTCAGAGACTGCGCTCTCGATGACAGTTGCGTCCTATGCAGCCGCTGCTTTCATTCCAGTGATCATTCAGATCATAATGTCAGCTTCTTCGTCGCTCAACAGGCCGGAGGCTGTTGCGATTGCGGAGACATCGAGGCCTGGCGTAAACCTATCTCATGTCCTTTCCACCCACTTGCTCCCCACGTTCAAGCACAGATTGAACAATCCCTGAGCACAGCTGATGCCACTCCTCGAGTCGCACAGCGTTCTATATCTGAGGAGATTCCATTCATTGAGAATTACCCATACAGAGTCGATATCCCGCCCGACCTACGTGATCTCATGAGTCGCACTATTGCATATGCACTCGACTTTATCCTTGACACCCTGGACTACTCTCCGGATGAAGCGACAGTGCCTCCAAATGAGGCTGACCTACGATTGCAGCCCTCAGCAGATCCTATGCAAAAGGACCAATACGCCATCATCATCTGGAACGACGACAAGCACTCATTTGATGAGGTCATAAAGCTTATATCTGAGACCACTGGCCATGATAAGAAGACGGCAAGCATCTTTGCGCACTCCATTGACGAAGCAGGCCGGGAAATTATCGATATCAGCGGTGACGTCCCCCGGCTCCTCGAAGCAGCGCATTCGATGACAAAAATTGAACTCGGTGTCACGATCCGTCGCGCCTACGATACCTTTCGCGAGCAGGTTGCTTGTGTCATCATTGAGTGGCTGCTTGATCTCACTCGAAGCCGGCTGGGGGCGGATACACTGATAATCAAAGAGATCATCGCTGCCGAACTTCTGTCGCCGAGACGGCGGGAGAACACGTTTTTCACTTCGGGTCCGCAAATCCCAGACCTCGCTGCAGATCTGGCGCGTCCATGTCGTATTGATTGGTTATTCGTCTATCACACTCGACTCTGGAAGAAGCCCCGGATACATTTAAAAGCAATTTATGCGTCGATATTGATACTTTCGCATCCCCATAAAATTGCCATCGGTACGCCACAATGTTGCTCATTGTTACAAGCACGTTTTAACATACTGCAGCGTCCCACTTTGCCAGCATCTACCACCGTGTCGCTGACGCTTATCTTCTGGTTGACCGTGAAGCAGAAACATCCATAAAGTATTTCGCCCTCCAACTTTTCACTGCACCATCGGTTGCCCTGCACATTGTTTCTCAACACGATCTCATGACACGTCTGCTCGACCTCATTGTTAACTTTTTCACCAACCACATTGAGGACAAGCACATCCTCACCACGCCTCCTGCCAAACAAGACATAGACGTTGAGAGCACCCCATTCAGAAGCAAACGCTTCATGCCCGTCTTTAGTGATCTCCGGTATCTCTGTCACAACCAACCTGTCCAACAGCTCATCGCTCGTCATCCAGCCTTCATACGCAAGTTTGTCAAAGTTTGCCAGGTCTTTATGTGTATCAACCCAAACAAGCGCGTTGCCTCGAATCACGTTGAGTATGAAGCGGATGCGTGGATCAGCGTGTTCAACGTAACACTTTCGCTTTCCCGCGTCATCAAGGTCTACGGTGAAGCCTTCGCATTCGCGAACCCAACGCAGCTTGTAGGAGCAATCACGACTGTCGTGCGGGAGATCCTCGGCGTGTGCACTCTCTCCACAGATAGGCTCGACAAGGAAAAGTTCTCAAAGCCGATGCTGCACGACGTCGAGTTTGGTGATGCACAGTATCAGATCGTCGATTTCAATGTGCTGGAAGGATGGGTCAGCTTCCATCACTCACTTCACTGGCTCCTTGCAGATCTTTTGAAGCATGTTGATATTTTGTCAGAGGAGTCATTGGAGCAGATTGGGTTGTCTGGCGTCCGGGACTTGTTTTTGCGCCCCTTCAATGAGGGGGCCATTCTCACATTAATTGATTTTCCTTTACGAGGTAAATGAGCATACCAATATTGTAGCTGATCTAACTATGGCTTCGCAGTTCTCGCTATGATTGCCCAAATCAGGGCAGGATTATGGGTCCGCAACGGCTTCCCTATCCGTGGCCAGCTCCTGCACTACCGCGATTTCATGCTCCGTGAGCTTTGCTACGACCAAGACCTATTCATCCTCCAGTCATCTCTCATCATCCTCGACCCCAATATCATAATTGTCTCCATCCTCGATCGCTTCGGCCTCCTCTCGTTCTTCCGCGGTGAAGTCGAGAAGTCCCCTTACGAAGGCGCACATCTTCTGAGCATGGTTGAGGAGTTGCTCTATGTCCTTATAACTATTCTTGGCGAGAGAGCCAGCGCCACAAAGCTCCCATTCCAGCGTGCTATCCGTCGCGAGATTGTGCACGCACTCGCGGCGGGGCCAAGTTCATTTACTGATCTTGCCAAACGCGTCTCCGAGAGGATGGTGGATGATGTGTCTTTCGAGCGCGTCCTCAAGGATGTATCTCACTTTCGCGCACCTGAGTCAACGTCTGACACCGGCGTGTATGAGCTCAAGGACGAGGCCTATGATGAGGTCGATCCGTTTACCTTCCACTACACGCGGAACAAGCGTGAGGAAGTGGAGGTCATCCTCAAAAACAGACTTCGGAAGAAGACAGGTGTAAAAGACCCAGTCATTGTTCCGAAACCGTTGACTATCACATCCGGCCCGTTTCAGATACTCCCGTCCGTCCTGGAGTCTGAAGCACTTCTTCAGGTCATGTTTTATGCCATATACAACGTGATTGCGCTCACTAATAGTGCGGGGACGGCCCCGCCCTCCGCTGAGGCTATCCTCGACCAGACATTCCAGCTCATTATGCTAGCGCTTGTGGAACGACCTTCTGTTTTCAGCCATGTTTCTGTCATCAAACCCTTTGCGGAAGAAAAGAAACTCGCCGACATCATATGCGCCATGGAACATGATGAAAAATACAAACCCTACAAGAGCCGCATCGATTGGGTCCTGACAGAGATTTCCAAGCATGTTCCGGAAGGGGTGCAACCTCCTCGCAAAGTCCTGAGCCCCGCTGCGCCAGCATCTGATGTTGAGGGTGTCAAGAAACGTGCGGCTAAGGCACGCCAAGAGGCCATCATGGCAGAGATGAAAGCTCAACAAGAGATTTTCTCGCTCAATTTCGAGGAGGAGGAAGAGGAAAACGATCAGGATATGGATGAGACGCCTGACGAACTTTCCTCGTATGGCACTTGCATCGTCTGCCAGGAAGATCTCAATGAGGCCAAAGCGTTCGGCTCTCTGGGGCTCGTACAACCCAGTCGGCTACTCAGGAAACACCCAGACAGTCATAGTCAATATCTCAACGAGCTTATGACAATGCCTCAGTCGCTCGATCGAGCAAGCCCACGCGACACCACTTTCCCCCCAGCTAATGCTGAGGAGCTCGACACCACAAGCTCGCCCAACTTTGATGGCTTCCCTACACAGTACACTCGCTTCGGGCTCCACGCATCTGTGTGTGGCCACATGATGCACCTCGACTGTTTCCAAGTCTACAATTCCTCTATTCGCCAACGGCACCGCTCACACGCAACAAGAAATCATCCTGAAAACATTCATCGCAAGGAGTACATCTGCCCGCTTTGTAAAAGCTTGGGCAATGTCCTTCTCCCCGTTCTTCACCCCAGCAATGCTCCTGCGAGCCAGGTCCCCTTCCCCGACTGGATTCGAGCCGCGGGGATAAGCGTCTTGAAGTCAAAACCAGACAGTGTCATGGATGGTCTGCAGTTCAGGAGTGGGACAGGCGAGTTTGTGTTCTGGAGCGCGCAAGATCCTGGTTATGGCGCAGCCGTGCGCAAGCCAGAAGCAGCGGCTTCGACGAAGATGCTCGACACCCTCATGCTGTCCTCGAGAATGGTCTCGCAACAAACACGCCATCTTCGCGAGCGACCTGAACCAGAAGTAGGAGAAAGAGGCGCCGGAATGTACCTTCCAGAAGACCTTGTCGGATACACAATTTCCGCAATCGAGGTTGCTGCTCGTGGGACTGACTCCTCGGGAGGTATTGTGGCGGACTCGCTGTCATTGTCTGATATTCAGAGTAGAATGATCCGCGGGTTGCTTGCCAGCTTGACGAGACTAGCCGCTCTTGAACTGGACGGTCGGCCAGATGGTGGCCGGGAGTCAGTCAAGCAAGCCATAATCAAACGGCTACTACCAGAGTGGAGCCGAACATCATTGACCTCTTTCTCGTACCCCTTGCTCTTGCGCGATCCATTCACCGTACTCATCGAAACCGCCGCAGTGGCCCCCGAGATGTTGCAACATGTCTTGATCTTGTGCTATTACGCCTGTTTAGCACGCACAGTCATCGGCATGGTGTATGTGCTCAACAAGGCCAGGACGTACACTGCTTTCCAGCAGTCTGCTGCTCGTGCCCATGCTGATATCTTCGGCGATGTCCGGATGTTCTTCATGTCGGTCGTGCGACACTCACCCGTCTTCGAGCACACTGCCACGCTAGTCTTTGATGCGTTTGGTGAAGCTCGCATCGAGAAGATGCTTTTCGCGTTTACTCTCCCGTTCCTCAGACGGGCAGCGATCCTGTGTCGCTCTGTCGTCCCGTTTACATTCCCAACTCCATTACTAGGTGCCTCTAACGTCAATGAGTACAAGCGTCTACTGGCTACCCTTGGCATTCCTCCTTTGGCAGACCTCCCAAACCAAGATACGCTTCAAAACGCACTTTCTGGATGGTGCGCTCACTATGGCCACTCACATGCTGCCTCGCAACTCAATTGTGGCGTCGTACTTGACTACGCGGCTGTGTACGGAATTGTCCGTCTGCCGCTCATCCTCGATAACCTCTTTGGTGAGCGAGACAAGGTGATGAAATGCCACCGATGCGACACCGTCCCTACGGATGCTGCAATCTGTTTGATCTGCGGAGTAACGTGTTGTATGGCGAGCCACTGCTGTCAAGACGAGTTAGGGATTAGGGGGGAGTGTAATATGCATACACGAGAGTGAGTTATTCATGTCATGCCACGACACCATGCTGATTCCTGGCGGTTATAGGTGCGGTGGTGCTATCGGTGTTTACTTCGTCGTGAAACGATGCTCTCTGCTTTATTTGTACGCCGGCCACGGGACATTCACTCAGTCCCCTTACCTTGATGTTCATGGTGAGGTCGATGTTTCAATGAGGTCAGTCCGTTCTGCCGCCATGTTTCAATGGAATGCTCAACTGCAGTGCGCAGACGTGGTCGTCGTCAATACATACACCCAGCCAGGTGGGAAGAAGTTCGCAAAACGTGGCTCAACCACGGTATTCCAACTGCTGTTGCCCGTAAACTTGAGAGCACGGTCGACAGTGGAGGATGGGAAACGCTTTGATTTCTTGAAGACTCTTTCCCGTAATTTTAGCAAGCTTGTGCATACTACTTGCACATCATCTGTATACAAGTGTCACAAATGGACAATTAGATCTTCCATCATTTTTATTTCGAGTTACTGGTTTTGTGTGCTGAGAGCGCCGATTTCAGCCTTTCTGCTGTCCGTTCGGTGCCAAGAACATCAATAATCTCGGGAAGACTGGGTCCCGCTTTCATCCCAGATAACGCGTGCCTCAAAGCAGTCATGAAGACCTTTGACTTCATGCCTGTTTTCTCGCACGCATCGTGCAAGAAAACTGCAATGTCAGATTGAGTCGATGGTGACGAAGACTCGAGTCGCAGAATAACTCGTCGCAGTACATGGTCTATAATGACGCAAAGCAATCAGTGATACTGATTACCGACAACGAGCGACTTGCCGTAGTCATCAGCAGATAGCCCTCGCTTCATGAAATGCGCTTCGGGCAAGTCATAATCCAGATCCACGAAAAAGAACGGAGCGAGTGTTGGAACGTCATGAAGATTTGTTATGCGACCCTGGGAGCACTCTAGCTATACGTTCATCCAGTAGGTAACGCATGCTCACCTGCAAGACGCTGATCACACGCGTGATGTACTCCACATTTGTGTATAGACTAGAAATGCCGAGTTAGCAAGGACCAAAAGCAATAACGAACAGACTACCTGTGAGGGAAAGCAGCCTTCACAACATCATGCACTCGTCTTGCCTGGAAGGCAATACCCTGTTCGCTCTGCCAGCTCCGCATGAGGTGGTGTTTGTTAAGATACGCAAGCTTCGCGGGATCAAGAACATTCCTGCGATGCGTAATGGAAGACAAATCAAACTGCAGAATAAACCTGTTGTAGAACATGCAAAGAATCCATGAAATAGTGACAACGCACTTGATCGATGAGTTCTGGTAGTGTCATTAAAGTTGTGCTGTCGGGAGGTTGAGTCGAGGACGTTCCGGTTGGAGAAGCGCGTCCATTTTCGTGGTGCACGCCCCACCCGGCCAGTGCCAGCCAATTTATAACACCTTCCGGTTCCCAACCACGGCGCTATGAAGGATAGCGCTCAAATCAAAGTTCGTGGGTGAATGAAAGTGACGTACCATGAAATCTAAGACAGACACATCTCCGTTGCGCTTTGACATCTTTGTTCCATTCGGGTTCAAGAGGATGGGCAGATGTGCAAATAGAGGAGGCTTGATGCCCAGACATGAATACAGATCGAGATGCAATGGTAGTGAAGGCAGCCATTCCTGGAATGCATGAAATTCAAAAACGTCGCGTCACGGAAGCATGAATACCTACCTCTCCGCGGAGAACGTGTGTAATACCCATCTCATGGTCGTCAACAACGGACGCCAAATGGTACGTAGGAAACAGATCAGATTTCAGCAGAACAGGATCTGTTGGAAGTGAGGCATGCGCATCCCTCAGGATACCAAAGACGATATCGGTGGGTGAAGGACGGTCTGGGAGATTGTCATCCTGCCGCTTGTAGGCATGATGTTTGACAATATGATAGATGTACTCACATTCAGTCTGACGATGGACCTCTCCCCAGCACGCACTCTCCGTGCAACTTCTTCCTCGGTGAGATGGAGGCAGGACTTGTCATACGTTGCATTTGACCCTGTCCGTGCAAGCTTCTCGCGGGTAGCAGCAAGTTTATCTGGAGAGCAAAAGCACCGGTATGCGTGACCAGACTATGAATTGACAATGGTTAAAAAAAGAAGAGAGATACAATGAGCACACGACAAACATCTAGGAGCTTGCGTGTATACGAATGGTAGAGGTCGAGCCGTTCTGACTGGTGGAGCTCAGTATACTGGGCACGCGACAGGTTGTGAGACACCAACTTGGAAATACGGCCCATGCGGACCATCCATTCCAGGACCTAGATGAAGATTGTTTGAATTGCTTTGAGCCAGAACGTGCTATACAACATACCGAAGTCATGCGGAAGACCAGCCCATGCCAATGCATTCCTAATGCCGTCTACCGCGGTTGGTACATATCTCGCCTGAATTACAGTTGAGATTTTGCAATGAGTTAAACATAGAACTGACCGCATCTGTGTCTTCTATTCTGAGAATCCATTTGCCTCCGTGTTTTTTGGCAAACAGATGATTGTAAAGAGCGGTCCTGAGTCCACCGAGGTGAAGAGCACCTGTAGGAGATGGTGCAAATCTCAATAGAACCATGCTTGAGAAGTTATATTAGTGACAGGGTAGAACCGGGGACTTCAATCGATATTGAGTGGTGACTGTGTAGTAGAAGCAGCGATGAACTCGAACCGGTACGGGGTTGCTCAAAGCTTGAAGAACTGCTGCCAATTAATGTACAGTTGTAACCTTGCAGTGAGTGGCCCCTTACAAAAAGAAACCGCAGCTGTCTCAAACGACCAAAGTGTATGAGGCGGTATGATCACGAAATTGAAGTGTTAGCACATGATATGTTACGTAATTGTCGGAACTTCTGTTACGGCATTTTGATTGATTAAAATGCCTTAATGGTTTGGCCTGATTCTGATCAGAATTTGATCAAACAGTCAGCATTTTGATGACAATTATAAGTGCATTACGACGTACATTCTTATTCCGGTCACAATTAGGTCTGAAACTGCGATTTTAATCATAAAATGGCATTATGATGCAGATTCCAATGGCGGTCACAATTTAATTTAAAATGAGTATTGTAACCATTTTGTGGCATCATGATGTTCATGTTCGGCATCACAATGAGCATCTTTAACTGTGTTGTGAAGGCCAATTTGAGATTGTTTCAGCTAATAAATCACATTGTCGGGCAAATATTCTACTGTGAATCTGCAGTAGCAATAATGGTTCAGCAACTCGCACAACTGCTTTCACAAGACTCAAATCAAGCGGGCCCCGAAGCTCTTCCTCAGACCAAACGTCCATGCATCCAAAAGAAAGTGAGGCACTAGATGTGCGCAAGAGGTGTGTCATCATGTGGGGATGAAGGTCCATGCGATGAAGGCGGCAATCGTAAGGGTGTGCTCCATGCAGTTGTGCTCTAGGCTGCTGGTCGACGAGGAAATGCTGGAGCTGATTGAGGGCTGGGGAGATATTCAAAATTGGACGGCGGGCTTCGAGCCGCTTCAGGCAAAAGCCCTGTACCCGATGTTGAAGAAGGCAGGGAGGTAGGTATCCTGATTGGACTGATAGTAACATCAGCTTCCATAGGTTCTGGGACAAAGGCAAGACACACCTGTACTTTCTCATTCGTCATTGGGTGGGCGGCACGTGGAAAGGCGGGAGAACAATGGTCTGGATCGTCAAGAGAACTGGCGAATAATTAGTTGTAAAATGTTGATGGCAGTCAGGCAGTCTAAGGCTGAATAGTGAGTGTGATTCGGATTGCTGGGGGGGGGACGGAACGTACCAAGCCTGGAGAGTCACCAAGAGGCCTTCAATGGTCCACCTAACATTTGAAGAAATGTCTGATTTAGCGTGTTGTGACCTTGAGAGGACGGAGGCAGTGTCGACATGTGTGTGGGTAGGAGAAGGCGTTGTACTTGTGGGATCCGATCTAACAGGATGAAGGTGAACCATGCCATAATCACCACTAGTGTGGTCTGGTTCAGTTTTGTCTAGACTGCTGTGGCCCTCATGGGAGCTTGCAAAAGTCGCGTTGCTAGATTTTCGGTGATGAGCCAATAGTTTGTCCATTGGAGAACTGAGCAAATGCAAGGAAGAATAACCGTTGTGTTCGTCTGGTTTGTTATCCCTCAAGGACAACGAGGTAGCGAAATGTACTGAAGATTGAGTTGATAAGGTAGGAGAAGGAGGAACAAATAGAGAGGCACCGTCGTTAGAGGAAACCACTGTAGGGGGTACAGTGATTCTAGCCAATGTAGAGTGACTACGTCGAGTCCTTTGCTCCTGGTCCAGGGGTCTTGCCATATCAGGGGAGTATGAGAGAGCGCAAGGGTGACGATTCAGAGACAACATGAAACATCGATTTAGAGAAGGAGATGTTGAGGCCGTGATGATTCAGACTTGCTGTGATTAATATGGTCAGAGGTTGACATGTAAATTCAGATTCCGATGACGTGGCAACTTATCTTAATTGATTAATATTTATTATTATAGCATTATAATTATTATACAGCTGCATTGTGAGCATAGGCAGGTGCGGGTGGGACAGTAAGAATGAAATCCTTGGGTGAGGGTGAACGCGGGAGGGAGGGTAACTGAGAATAACGAAGTGAGAGTGATTGAGATCCCAAACAGCAGCATGATTGTTGTCCATATCAGCACCTGGGGGGATGTAGGATGAAAGAGATGGCGGTGAGTCTGGCATGCATAAAACGATCCGAGTCTTGAATGAATATGTAAGAAGTTTGTCTGAGAGATGATGCATGGTTTACCTCTGGTATTTGCGCTAATTAAGTTGATGTTGGTATTAGTGACAGGCCGGAAAGAGTGTGCGCCCTCCTCAATATCAGCATCGGGATGTGTGAATGGTGGGACGTTGCGCACCAGTTGATGATAAGATGAATGAAGCCAGCCAGAAGCCTGAAAACAAGAAAGACAGGTGAATCCAAAGAAGACACTGTGTGGAAGATGAGACAACAACACACCGAATGCCAGAGAAAGGCGGGTCCGCATAGCGAGTCCTTTCATATCACAGGACTCCATGCCCACCACGACACTGGTCTGCAACAATGTCAGTGGTGAGCGAGGCAAGCTCTCATCGAATGAAACAGTGACTAGCGGCAGACAGTTTTCAAGCAAAGAAGTATGTTGTCAATGGACGAAAAGACTACAAGCTGTAAGTACATAGTATGACTGCACTAACCATTCATGACACCCGGAATTCTGATATTCAAGTCAGTATTATGCAGCACCATTGCGGGAAGAGCGGCGAGGGGCCACGTCCGTGCCAGCCACAACTGCCTTGCCTTTTCTCCTCCCCTTTTTCTGCACTGTGACCTTCGTACCTTCACCCTCACCAGACACACCTTCCACAGATGCTACTGCTACTTGAATAGCAGCAGGGCGGGATTGGGGAGCAGATGCAGTAGCGGGTGCAGTCTGAGGTGCAGGCAATGTCGGTCCAGGATGACTACCGCTGCTCTGAATGGCAGCAGATATGGACTGGGATATGGGGATATGAGTGGCAGATGTGGTGATGCTGGGTGTAATGCTGGGTGCAGGAGGTGTGGTGGGCAGCGCTGGTGCACTAGCATAGATGCCAGATGGGCCAATGCTGGCTGGTGGTGCTGCATTGTCATCTGAATCTGAGTCGTCATCATCCAAGCTGGCCATCACCTGCTGTAGTGAATCAGTACAATCCTCCATACCCATAGCCTGAGCATCGTCTGCATCACGAGCGGTCTTGTCGATGTTTTCAAAAACATAGTCATTCATCTTTTTCACGTTGGCTTGAACACGCGGATGCGCCCATTGGGCAACAAAAAACCGCTTGACAGTTCGAAAGACAGCGGAGTAAGAGATTGACGAGGTGGCACCAACGCCTGAACCTGGGAATTGTTGATCGGGAGACAGCAAAAAGATCATCTGTTGGGAGACGCTGTTCAGTTACCAATGGTCAATACTGTAATATAGGAAACATACCGAAGTTACGCTACATGCAATTAAGCCAGGTGTGCAAGCCTTCAGGTGCCACATCTTATAGTAGGGGCTCGGACCTCCGCCACGTCCTGACTTCGAATAGATTGACATCTTGCCGCCCACTGCAACCTTGATAAACTGTTAGAATAGGATGAGTAAATGCGTTGGTAAGTTTATCGTGAACATCGCACCTTTGCAATCATGATCCAATTACCAAATACCTTCTTCGCACTGACCTTCAGATCAGGATAGATGATAGGCGCCTTGAGGACATCGAAGTCTTTCCCCTTGCCTGCCACCCACCCAATCATGTCCATGATCTGCTGGTTAGACATGCGATCATACGATGCAGAGAAATATTCGGGGGACATGTCAAAGATACTGCCAGCCACACTCCGCAATGCATAGTGGTATGAAGAACGCGCTCTTTGCATTCCAGCGCAAAACTAACGCAAGACGACGTCAAGCACGTAACATGAAATAAAAAGAAAAGACTAACCTTGTTTATGAAGTGAGTGGTCGACATGTGAGGGTGCAACATGTGGTCAATGCAGCCATAGAGCTCTGTCACGAGGGCGGCCTTCTCTGTCGATTTATTCGCATAACGGTGTGCACCTCGGATGTCGGCAGGGGGATCAGGACACGGTGATTTGAAGATTGAATCGTCGAGCATAAACATCTCAGTGGTAAGCCCGTACTTCTTCCCCAGGTCCACGATTACCTTCTCTGAGTCTCGATCAGAGTCAGCCGCAGCTGTTGTTGCAGTCGTGGTTGATGACGCTGAAGATGCGGTAGACAATGGTACCTGACTAGGAGAACGTTTGCGCAACCGCTTTGGCTGATTTGACAAGAGGATGTTGTTAGTTGCATTTAATGCGGCATTGCGCTCCTCTAGTCTTCCTTTTTGAAGTTGAAGATACTTGACGTACTGACGTGAGATGTCATCAACAGTCAGAACCAGAACAAGGAAGTAAATGATAGCAATACCTCTTGAAAATGTTCTAGAGTAGCCCCTTCACTTGGCGGAGCGACAGGTCGGGCGCTGTGATCTGAATCCTCTGAATCTGCATCAGACGAAAGAGTGAAGTCTGAATTTGTATCAGACATCAACAGTGGGTAGTATGCAGTGATAAGAAGGATGTGCAAAGACAGACACAATTCACGACTTGAACTCAGAGGACAGTTGAATGACGAGAAGTTCAGACTCGCGTCTTTTATACAATTGAGAACTTGCCTGGCGCATGCCACATATGACTCCAGCATGGCAGCTAAGGTCCGACACCCCGAATTTGAATCATTGGGTCCAAGCTGTGATTGGGTAAGAAGTAGTCGATACAGCAGATTAAAGACGTACGTTGCAGCACGTTCAGCAATGAGTTTGGGCTACATGTGTTCTAGATCAGAAGCGAGTGTTAGTGCTGCGGACGTGATGTAATACCATTCACCTTCAATTGAATAATGAACCTAAGCGAAGTTCCAAATGTAACCAGTGTAAGACTCGTGTTTCTCATAATGAGACATGATGGAGACCAGGCAGTGAACACATGCATCTGAATATGACGTCACGGTTAGTAGCTGGCTCTGAATCAATAGAAAGCAGTGAACGCCCCAGCGTGCAACGGGCTCCCGCTCCGTGTCGTCTGTGAAACTATCTTCTTGTGGGAGCCAGTCCTCGCGGTACTTTTCTCGCCCTCAGATGCGCTGACATCTGAATATGCAATCTTTGCACGCTTTGCACCAAGGGAGCCGTTCGAGGAGGAACATCTTGGCTGAAGTTGCAAGGCTTGCGCTTAAGCTTGCTGGCGAAGAGCCGGTGCTCAAAGTCTGGATGATCCATCGGCAGCTTAGACGCCTCAAGAACTTCAGCAGCAACATGGTATTGAGGGTTATGGAAGGTCGCTTTTTGGCCTTGGCTAATAGAGCGGGTTGGCACACAGATATGATAACTAAAAAGACACACAAACATAGGTTATTGCCAGCTTCTCCTCAAACACTGTTGCAGGAGTTGGCGTGCTTTGGAGGAGGTCTGAATCGTGAGGGTATCGTTGGTTTGCGGAGGAAGGGCAGGGTTGAGCAGGGGAGTGCTGAGACTGATCTGCTTGGGTATCTAAAACTTTAGATTAGCGCAAATGATGACGAGGAGCATAATGAACGCACTCTTTGCGTTACTAGAATAATGCCCATGTTCTTGTAGCCATTTGAATGTTGCAGTGTGAAAGAATGAGACGACGCCATGCACATAGTATAGGGGACAGTGAAAGACAAAGCTCGTGAAGGCGTAGATATTGAAATAAGCGGGTAGTATAAACCAAGAAGGCTCAAGTGGCAGTGAGAAGTTGGTGAGCATATGGAGAATGTTTGGAAGCTGGGATACATAAGGGTCGAGAATGGAGATTGTGGGGAATGGTGGAGGTGGGCACGAACATCATTCTTTCACTAGTGTATTAGAAAGAGCTAACAGGCAGGCCATGCGCGTCAAAGTGACATACCCTCAGTCTATTGATGCGGAAGCGTAAGCCAGAACTGTCTTGAAGCGCCTTCATGCGGAGGATATGTCTGTGTCAATGGTAGCTATAACGAAGTAATCATTGACTGCTTCAGGGTCACTAGCAAGTGCGGCAACCACGAATGATGGAGTCGACAAAGACAAATTCAGAAGATGACCGCGGTTTCGCTCGCACTCGCCAGAGCCCCAAATCTAAGTCTGTTCTGCGGCGAACACCGATACCGACGTCATAAGGGTGGATAAGGGCAATAGAAAGTTCAGTCCCCCCAACTTTGCAGCGGAACATGTAGATGAGACGTGCGGAAAAATGGCTGGTGTTCAGTTCTTTATCATGACACAGTCATATCTTGGTGACCCGAAAAATTTCGGATTACATCGAAGGAGGTCTCATTGCAGACGCCAGTCAACCATCGACTCGTAATTCACGCGTAGGTATCGGAACTCCGTGATCTGGCAAACCACGTTATATCATTAGTATTATGGGCATAAAATATGCTACACAGTGCGTACCTGGTCACAAGCTTGAAAATCTTATGCGTGTCTCGTTCGGTAAGGAATTGCCTTGTTTGGCAGCGAGTCATTAAGAAATTGGTTCAACTTGATTCGGAAACCAAAAAATGCCCTGTCTGTGGCATATGATTGCTCGATTGTCTGCAAAGGAGAAATCACCCTGCCTCGCGCCCAACTGCACACGTGCCATTGCAATAACAACACTTCAGAGTCTCGGTTGCATCAGGCTCTATAGTAGCTTTCAAGTTGTCGGTATACGCATCTAGATCGTTGATCTCATCACGGATAGAAAGCGATGTAAGCAGCCAGTGGTCATAGGAGGATCTAGTATGGATCGAAATCAGTGAATCCGGCCATGTGACATAGAAGCCTCGTTGTGCATACCTGGGGAGCGACATCTTTGAAATTTGTCTGCCGGTGGTAGATAGCCCTTAATGGGCCATGCATTTTTTCATTGGGCTTCGTGTTGTAATTGCGTGTGACACCTTTTGCGATGATATCATCAAATAAATGCGTGAGCAAATGCTTTTTCGGAAAATTCCAATTCTTGTTGGTTTCAGGGTGCGATTTTTCAATATATAGCTAACAGATTGTCAAAATCGTCAGTCAGAAGCACCGCATGACGCATGAAATTGAACCTACATCCATAAGCGTTGAGAATTGAGACAAAGCATCTCTTCCGGCTGCAATGGTATCCTCGGTGTGTACTTCTAGCGCGGCGTAGATGTCAAGGTCAACGTAGCAACGTATGCAGCATAGAAGTAGATAACCGAGTTCACTATGAGTTCGGCTGAGGACACTCTGCTGCAAAGATGATCATCTGGCAGAACAGTGTCAGTATCACAAAACACGTTTGAAAATTGAAAAACCTTTGATATGTCTTCATGTGTTGAGCCGTCGTTGAAATCAATCCCCACCACATGCGAGAAGTGCTTGAGGTTGCGCCACCTTGGCAGAGCATCAAAACTAAGATGAAGTCAATGTCACCTCAAAACTATCTATGGTAGAAAGACAAACTTCGCATCAATCTTGACAGCCGCTTCTCGCCCCAAATCTTCAAGCCAAAACTGAAGCTCTGACCATAAATGATCACCCCACATACCAGCATTATTGGTATGCAACGGTCGAACGAAAGCGCTCGGTGGACGTAAGAAGAAACCTTCCCGAAACAATTCTGTGAAGCTAGAAGTAAATTTGTGTTAAGCCTAGACCAGTAAAGACCATACCTCGACGTCGCGCAGCGAGTATGCCTTGAGTTGTTGCTCCTTTTCCTTTTGTGTCGATGCTGATCTTGCGGTGTTGAGAATATTGAGAGACTCAGTACTCGTGCGTAATGGATGCGCATCCGATAATACCGATTGCTCGTCTTGAGGAACCAAACAGACTGGACACGGAAACTTGCCTTTGAGTCCCCGAATCAAGGACATACACACCTGTTACGTGTAAGAGTCACTGTGTAAAGAAACTACCAACTCACTGTTCCTCATAATCGGCACTTAGAATCAATATTAAAGGCCAAAGAAGGCGCTGTATGCGGTCCCAACATTCAAACCAATACCCGCTCTTCGAGTGTACTATGACTGCCTCGAGTAGCTTGAGAAACGACTCGTGCCAGACGGCATTCTTGAAGTTCACAAAGCTTTTCTTCTTGCTATGTTTTGGGTCTTCTTTAACCTGTTCCGAAGGGGTGAATTGAATGATTACATTAAAGTTGAAGTCTGACACTCACGATCGGCAACCAGCCAACAACTCGTCCACCACCCACACCGGTACTATTACGAATCTCAACGGGCAAATTTGCGATCCGCACAATGATAGGGTAGCCCTTCGCGGTTCCAAAAGAAGAGAGTTTGGCCTTGTCGGCATATAGGATGAATGCGAGCGGCTTAGCGTCCTGTGGAAGGCGTGACTAAACTGTATTTATATTACTGTACTATGGACATATTAATCTTGGAAACATACCTGTGCATCCCAGAATGCATTAGCAGTCCAGGGCTCGTCTATGAATCGCACGAAACGTGCTCCATTGAATTTATAGAGATGCTGAGCGTCAAACGTGAAATGTGGTGCGAACCGGCTATCTCGCATTAGGTCAAGTGCCCAACTCCAAAGACAGCGGGAGTACATCTTGTATTCATGAGCTTCGCCTTGATGTGGCACAGATATCACACTGGTCTCAAACTACACTTGACTATTAACACCGTAATCTACATGCACCGACATGACTCACAGGCGTAAATCGTTCGGATGCCATTTTCCATAATGTGCGAACCTCATCATGACTCTGCAAAGTAAAATCTTCTTTAGCGCTCGCAGCGCGGCGCACTAGCTCAAAAAGTCGGTTGGTTTGATCTTTCGTCATCGTTGCAGCGAGTGCAATCTCTGCAACCTCGAAGTCAAGCCTTGTGCGGAATGGCTCCCATGGAGAGGCGCTACGAGGAATTGTATCCTCTGTTGGACGGCGGCGAGTAAATTCTGAGAACGGATGAATGGTCGAAGGTATCCTGCTGTGTGGATGGTATTCAACCTTGATATCATCCAGCTGAGGCACAGGAGGTGCATCATCACTGACACCATCATTGGCATCGTCATGATGTTGGTGGTCAGAGTCGAAGGACACTGGGACGAAATCTACGGATGATGGGTGGCTTTGGGGTGATGATCCATGCATGTCAATGTCTTGAATATAGGAAGTCAGCTTCTTTCAATTGAAATGGCGCATATGTGCAAATTTAAGGCAACTCACCATTGTCCTGGTTTTCCCGATTAGCGACTCCATCTTGTACTGCCCAGATTGTGATCGGATTGACTAGCCATTGGATTTAAAGTTAAAACATAGAAGGATCGAGTGACAGAAGCAGCTGAAAGCTCACCTAGATTCTCTACAGCATGAGACGGTCCAGGCGCCCGCCCATCATCATGAATCTCGATTCGAAACTTTTGACGTCGACCTAGAGTTAGATTATGATATCGTCGACATATAATGGCAAATGATGGTCATTCGAGATGAATCTGATTATGTGCATGAATTGAATGCTTACGTTTTTTACGAGTCTCTCGAAGGATGTCCAACAGCTCTTCCTCTTCTTGCCTTTGCCTTTGCTTCTTCTCACACAGTCTGTATGCGACACTACCCCACGCGCTGGCATTGATGTGCCACATATCCGGCATTGGACGTCTTCCGAAGCCCGGGGCATGAGTGAATATACCGCA